>JAGKTI010000145.1:91344-119531 GCA_018397915.1 Birgus latro
AAACTCATCACTCAAAACTCCATTCACTCTTACCTGGGTGCGAGCTCCCACGTACATGGCCATAACCACCCTAACCAGCCACTCTTCCAACCCTAGCTTTCTCATTGCCCACTTCACCACCTCTCTAGGGACTCTGTCAAAGGCCTTTTCCAAATCAACAAAAACAAAATACAATTCCCTTTTCTTTCCAATATATTTTTCCTGAAGCTGTCGAACAATGAATATGGCATCAGTGGTCCCCCTGCCTGGCATAAACCCAAATAAATATTGAACTTAGAAATTCAATCCTATGGAAAAGCACTACCGCAAATCTTAAAAGAACAACTAATCCAGTCAACATCCCAATGGCTATCAGGTAAACTGGTTATGAGACTTTATTTCTTCCTTTAATGTTATTTAATAGTATTTTAACTTGCACATAAACTTACCAGAACAGTAATGTAAATGTTGAACTTACAAATTCAGTCCTGTAGAAAAACAGTACAGTGAATCACGTGATCAAAACAAACCGTGTGGGCTGCATTCGAGGGTTTGGCCTTTCAGTGGCCTTTGTTACACTTTTAATGTCTTTTCAGGTACATGTTTATTGTGTTAGGCTGTATAAGCAACTAGTAAACACTCATTTAATTTTGGGTAGGGCCTGACTGGTGTTATAGTACTTTGTAATAGGGTAGGTAGCTGTCCCACTGGAATGCCCATCTATTTTTCCCATTGATTCTTAACTTCACACTCGACATTTCACGTTTCGTGATGTTTTGGCGGAACATCATAACAGCGAAAAATGAGGACTTACTTGTATATATATATACATACTGTAGATCTGTGATGTTGTTGAAGATTGATATGATGTAATGTGCAGGTGGGAGGACTGGAGAGCCTGGGGTGAAGTGAAGTATACCTCTGAGAAATTGAATAATTATACTTGGTTTGTTTTTACCGGACACAAATGGACCACTGCTACAGGTCTGACTGACTATCCTCTCTGACTACACATGACTGTCAGCTGAGGTGAAACAAGTTGGGGATGTCCATCAGGTTAGAAAAACATGCTGTAAATCTTCCTGTTTTACAGTATTTTTTTTTAGCCAGGTTTCTTAATATTTCGATACAGTTTTGAAACTACAAGAGCATTTGGCCAAAACTTTGCATTTTTAATGTCAACATGCTTAAACTCACTGCAGGAAATAGGACTAAACTGCTGTGTTCAAGAATGCCAGATGTGTCTTGGATTCTGCATTACAGTATAATATAAGGTGATCCAACTTAGGCTTATGTGAACATCCCAGGGATATGCATATCTTAATGTTTGCAGAGTCCAGCTGTCATGAGATGAATGGGTAGCATTCTTGTCTCACCCAGCATGGACGAACTCAGGATTAGGCATCCAGCAATGTATGTAGGTTGATATTGACCTGAGTGGTCAGGACTTTTGGCCTCTGAGTGTAGCATTTTCAGTATGCTATGTATAGTAATAAATGTCTTAACTGCTGTATGATTCTTACACTTGACCTCTGGGATTTTCGACTTTTTGTTTTTTGGCTGAAACCTTCGCTTTTGGTGAGAAACATCGAAAATTCATAGAGAAATCTCGATCCTGAAGTTAGAAATTTTGATACAGGTGTCACTCAGCCTTACGTTTTCCTTCTTTTTCAGGGTATGTGGCTAAAGAAAACAAACTATGGAAGAGTTAACTAATCCAAGCCACTTTAAATTACGTATTTATTTCATTTATTTGGTACGAATTTATGTGTAGTACAAATCTATATTGGTTTTCACACAATAATATAGACGTTTATAAGCACTGTTCACTCACCCAAAACCCCAGTATATGGCACCTTCCTTTACGACATTACCACCTCATCACTTTTGTTTGTTTCTACCTCTAGCTTCTTTGTTTCTTTGGCCTCCACCTTAGGAATCACTTCCACCGTGAATTTCATCATTGGAGAGACCGTGGGGCAACATACCTTAACTGGCCAGGTTACAGCTAACAGGTGAATTACCCAGTGTGGGGGGAGGGGGGGTTGGGTGGGGCCAGGCAGTATCCCCGCTTGACAGCAGGTAGAGGAAGGTCTCCCACATATACCTACCAAAAATCACCCGCGAATGTTGAAAAATGTGCACACAATGGGCTTTGCAATTGAGTGATGTATGATGCACGTCGTTGGGTCTGTCCGCAGAAAAATGTAGCGACGTACATTGTACGTCGGTGGGACTCGGTGGGTTAAAATACAGCACTTTTATGGGATCTTCCAGAGGTGTGGTTAGTTACAGCTACTGTATAATGAGGCACAAGCCAAGTATGATGTCACTTCAGTCAAGTGTACTGTATTTGGCTCATGTGTGTGTGTGTGTGTATGTATGTGTGTGTGTGTGTGTGTGTAGGGGGGGTGATTTTGTGTGGTGTGAGAGGGTAATTGGCATGGTGTGAGAGGGTGATTATGTGTGGTGTGGTGTGGTGTGTATAACATAATGCCATTAAGGGGAAAGTGAGCCTGGTAACTTTTGTCTTAAATGCTGGGACTGAGCAGCCTTGCTCCAACACTCTTGGTAGGGCAAAAAAGGATTAAACGAGGGATGGATACATATTTAGTGTGTGTGTGTGTGTGTATTTACCTAATTGTATTTACCTAATTGTGATATACAGGAAATGAGTTATGCTCGTGGGGTCCCGTCTCTGTTTCTCAATAAGTCAAATTTTGCCTTAAACTCGTTTAAGTTTTTAGACTGGACGATCTCTTTGTCCAGGCTATTCCACAGGTCTATGCATCTATAAGGAAAACTATATTTCTTGATGTCCTTCAAGCAGCTTGGCTTCTTTAGCTTCATTCCGTGTCCCCTTGTTACCCTCTCATCCCACACAAACAGATTTTCTCTGTCAATTTTATCTACTCCTATCATGGTCCTGAACACTGCAATCATGTCGCCCCTTTCTCTCCTTTTCTGTAAGGAAGGCAAATCCAGCCTTTCCAGCCTCTCTCTGTACGACATCTGCCAGACTGGGGACCATCTTGGTTGCTGTTCTTTGTATTCTCTCAATCTTGGTTATATCTTTCGTTTTGTGTGGGGACCACACTACTGCTGCATATTCTAACCTGGGGCAGATCATGGCCACTATCAATTTTTTCATCATCTCCTCATCCATGTAATGAAATGCCACTCTTATATTGGTCAAGAGTTTATATGTCTCTCTAACTATCTTATTTATGTGCTTTTCAGGTGACAAACTATCCTGGACCAGCACTCCCAAATCTTTCTCTTTTCTCGCTTTTCTAATTGGTTCATTACCCATCAAGTAATTCAATGATGGCCTCTTGTTACTTTTACCCATTTCCAATATTTTACATTTTTTTTGCGTTGAATTTCATTTCCCACATCCGGCTCCAATCATGTATCCTATCCAGATCCTCCTGTAGGATTTTACAGTCCTCTTCAACCTCTACCTTTCTCAGGATCTTTGCATCATCAGCAAACAGACTTGTGTAACTGTTCACTCCATCTACCATATCATTTACATAAATCAGGAACATTACTGGTGCCAACACCAAGCCCTGTGGTACACCACTTGTTACTTCCCTCCATCCAGATGTCCTGTCCTTTATTACTGTCCTCATTTGTCTGTCACTCAAAAAGTCTCTCATCCATTCCAGGAGGCTTCCCTTCAGTCCTCCGATATGCTCTAATTTCCATATTAGTCTCTTGTGGGGTACCTTGTCGAAGGCCTTCTCCAGATCTAAATACACACAATCCACCCAACCGTCTCTCTTCTGTAGCAAGTCAATCGCCCTTGAGTAAAAGCTCAATAAGTTGGAAACACATGACCTTCCACTTCTGAATCCAAACTGACTTTCAGTCAGAATATTCATCCCCTCCTGATATTTTATCCATCTATCTTTCAGGATTCTCTCACACAATTTCACGACCATGCTGGTTAGAGACACTGGTCTATAATTCAGGGGTTCTTCCTTGTTTCCTCCCTTATAGATTGGTACCACATTTGCCCTCTTCCATTCCCGAGGCACTTTCCCCATCTTCCAGTGAACACACAATTAAACTGTGAATCTTATCTGCCAGTTGTTCTCTGCATTCCTTCAGTACCCAATTAGAGATTCCATCCGGTCCTGGGGCTTTCCTTACATCTTGAGTTTCTAGTAATTTATACACTTCCCGCACTTCCACTTTTATAGCTTTTATCACTACATTTCTAATCACTCCCTCCCCTTCCACAAACTCCCTTTCCTTAGTGAAAACCGATTGGAAACATTTGTTCATTATTTCAGCTTGCAATGCCACATCCTTGTAGACCTCTCCTTCTACTTTCAGTTTGGTGATTCCTTCCTTTTGCTTCAATCGGCCATTAACAAATCTAGAAAACAATTTGGGTTCATCCTTACATTTGTCAATTATACCTTTTTCAAAGTTCCATTCTTCCTCTCTACGAATTCTTATATATTCATTTCTAGTTCTTTTATATTCTTCCTTTGTTCTGTTATTACCTCTCTTTCTCCAATTGTTCCATGCCATGTCCCTCTCTTTTTTTGCTGTCATACACCTTCTATTAAACCACACCTTTTTCCTGTTTTCTTTCCTCCTTACTCTTGGAACATATTTTTCCACTCCCAAGTTATAGAGGTCTAAAAAGATATCCCACTTCCTCTGTACCCCTTTTGTCTCTTGGAGTTTTCTACAATCAGCATTTTCGAAAAATTTTCTCAATTCTGCAAAGTTTGCTATCCCAAAGTTGTATCTTCCTTGCCTATAAAGCTCATCTCTTGGCACCACGTTCCCTATTATCGTCTGGAACTCAGTGACCGCATGATCACTTTTTCCTGTAGGACACAGATATTTCAAAGATTCACTTACATCAGGTTCTTTGGATAGTAGCAAATCTAATCTTACTGGTGTGTCATCACCTCGGAATCGTGTCTCTTCTTTGACCCAGTGCGTCATTACGTTATTCATTGCTATATTTAACAATTTAGTGCCCCACAAATCTTCGCTGCCTCCTGAGTCCCATACCTCCCAGTTCACCTCTTTACAATTAAAGTCACTCATTAGGATTATATTGTTGCTTTTCTCAATCACTTTCTGTAGATAACTAACCATGTCTGACAACATCTCCTGGTATTCATCGTCATTCCATGCCCTCGTCTTAGGGGGAACATATACCACTGCCATATCTCTCTTACCATTCTCCCCAGTTTCTAATTTCATATTTATCACTTCGGCCCTGTCCTCTGCCACTTCCACAGTATCTACATTTATGTTGTCCTTCACTGCTATCATCACTCCTCCTCCTGTTTTTTTCTTTTCTGTCTCTTCTCCATAATTTGTATTTCCCATCTCCCATATGAATATCAACATCTTTCAATTTAGTTTCTACAAAGCTCATAACATCAGGTTTGTGTACCCTCAAAAAATCATTTATTTCTAACCTTGCCGATATTAGTCCATCAATGTTTGTGTACGCCACATTCAAACTTTTTTCATCATTCTTTATACTCTCTTCTCTTTTTCCCTCCGTCGGTACAACTTTCTCAATTTCTGATCCATAACTCTCCAATAGAACACTGTCTTCTCTTCCTCCGTTCGCTGTTCGTTTTATATCTTTGCTTCCTTTACTAACTCCTTTAATTTAGCTCTTTCTTCTTCGTTTGCATCCCTTCTTACCCAAACATTTTTAAACCCCTCTTTATCTGACAATTTCCACGTTCTATTTATGATTTCATTCACCATTACCTGGGACTGAAACTTAACTTTCAATGGCCTTGCCCCACCTTCCTCGTACTTTCCTAACCTAAACACTTCTTCAATCTCTTCCTGGGCTTCATTGTTACCCTCCATAACCACTGATATTATTTCTTTAACCTTGCTCAGTTCTTCTCTCTCTTTCGGATCTTACTGTCATACATTTTTCTTTTATTCCTGAGATTATCGCACATTTTTTCTTGTCTGCTACATCCCTGACCAAAGATTCTCTACTTCTTAGTACTCTAACCACTTCCTTCTCCACTTTTTCCTTGCTTTGTTGTTCTATGATCTCCTTCAAATTTACATTTCCTTCCTCCTGTATTTTCTTCCACCCCTTATGTTGCTCCTTGATTTCCTTAATATGCTCATCATGCATCCTCAATTTTGATTCGTATTCATCTAGTTTACTTTTCACTCTGTCCCTTTCTTCTTCCAACCTCCTCTTCTCCCTCTTGAGCTGTTTTATTTCATTTGATGCAGATTCATTACTCACCTTCAATTCTGTGACTTCTTTTTCTTGCTCATCACTACATGTGCAAACTTTTTCCAGTTTATTCTGTAGGACTTTAATCTCTCTCTCTTGCTCTAATTGCTTCCCATACCTTTTTTAATTGTGGACATTCCTCTCCACCATTTTCTCTACTCCTGCTATTCTTGTTTGGTTCAGCTTATAGCTTCCGTTATTTACATCAACATCGGTGAAGCCCTCAAATTTCCCCTCGCCAGTTGTAAACATCTTCCGTCTCTCTCCGCCATGATTCAAACATATGGAGACTTTTTTTTTTTCGCTATATCTCGTTTTGGCTGAAACCTGCGTTCTTTTCAACTAATATCCGTCAGGACCACCACTCACGCTCTCAACCACATAATCACAATAGGTTGGTCTTCTTTTCGCCGCTGATTCAACGATTATTTCCCCTCGATCCAGGAGCTGCTCCTGTCTCAGCGACCCGACCGTTTACCTAGTTACAGGAAATGAGCTATGCTCATGGGGTCCCGTCTCTGTTTTTCAGTAAGTCATATTTTGCCTTGAACTCGTTTAAGTTTTTAGACTGGACAGTCTCTTGTCAGGGCCATTCCACAGGTCTATGCATCCATAAGGAAAGCTATGTTTCTTGATATTCTTCAAGCAACTTGGCTTGTCCTCTTGTTACTCTCCCATCCCATACAAACTGATCTTCTCTGTCAATTTTTTCTACTCCCATCATAGTCCTGAACAAAGCAATCATGTTCCTTTCTCTCCTTTCTTCTAAAGTAGGCAGATTTAACTTTTCCAGCCTTTCCCTGTATGACAGATCTGCCAGGCTTGGGACCATCTTGGCTGCTGTTCTTTGTATTCTCTTGATCTTATTTACAATCATCACCATCATCATCCGGACCTCCTTTCCCAGTCTAGGGCAGGATGAGGAGTAGTGACGTCCAGACAGCCCAGATTTGCCCAGTCCAATAGGCCACTCTTCCATTCATTCACCATTCAAGCCCTCCGGAAGCCTGGCTGTATCTAATATGCCAAAAACATTCACCACATTCTGTAGCTTCACATAAACATATCCAATAGAGTCAGACTGGACGGTGTCACATTAAAAAGGGGCGTCAAATCCCTGATCATGTGCTTCTTCTCACAATATTCATCCAGCCAGCTCAATTTCTTGTTAGTCTCCTAGCCTCACCAACTTACTATACCTCTCTTCCTCACACTCATCCACCTTCTCCTTGGCCTACCTTGCCTCCTTCCTCCTTCAAATTACTCAGATATTCCTTTTTCACCACTCAATTGTTATCTATTCTCTCCAAATGACCATACCATCTCTGTACTCTCTCTTCGATTCTGGCGTCCATAGACTTCCTCACTCCACATCTTTCATGAATCGCGTTATTTCATATCCTGTCCACTCTCTGTACTCCACATACATCCCTCAGCAGTCTCATCTCCACTGCTCTCACTCTTGACTTTTCATTTTCATGCCACACCATAGTCTCACATCCATATTTTAAAGTTGGCACTAACACACCTTCATATTTTTTTTGTTTTTTTTATGCAAGGAAGAAGGAACCAAAGGCCATGGGCCCACATACTGTTCCTTCCAAGAAAAAGCAAAAACAATACAAAAGAGCCAAATTCAAGATCTGTTCATTTCGAGATGCTTGGACACACTGCGTTTGAAAGACTAGAGATCATAGGAAGTAGGAAATACAGATAGAGGAAGACAGTTCCAGAGTTGACCAGTTGCATAAATCAAGGACTGGGAGTAACAGTTAACTCTTGCATTAGAGAGTTGGACAGAAAAGGGATGAGAGTTTGTTTCTAGAAGGGTACTACGTACCCGTCGTAGAGGTGGAGCAAAAACAATACAAAAGAGCCAAATTCAAGATCTGTTCATTTCGAGATGCCTGGACACACTGTGTTTGAAAGACTGGAGATCACAGGAAGTAGGAAATACAGACAGAGGAAGACAGTTCCAGAGTTGACCAATTGCATAAATCAAGGACTGGGAGTAACAGTTAACTCTTGCATTAGAGAGTTGGACAGAAAAGGGATGAGAGTTTGTTGCTAGAAGGGTACTACGTGCCCGTCGTAGAGGTGGAGGGATGCAAGCAGACAGTTCAGAGGAACAGTGACCATTGAAGTAGCGACAGAAGAGAGATAAAGATGCAACAGTGTGGCGAAGAGACAATGGTTGAAGGGAATCAGTAAGAGGAGGAGAGTTAATGAGACAAAAAGCTTTTGACTCCACCCTATTGAGAAGAGCTGCATGTGGGGAGCCTCCCCACATATGAGAGTTGTACTCCATACACAGGCGAATAAAACCTGTGTACAAGGTCAACAACTGTGCAGGGGTAAAGAAAGTTTGGAATCGGCTTACCAAACCTAATCTCTTGGAAGCAGATTTCACAAGAGATGTAATATGTTCTTTCCAAGACAAATCCCGAGAGAATGAAACCCCAAGCATACCATATTCAAGGATGATGCAGGACTGAGCTGGACATTATTAAACATTAGTGGGTAATCCTGAGGAAGATTTTGTCAGGTTGATATGTGTAAGAACTGAGTTTTTGATGCATTAAAAATAACAAGATTATTTTTACCCCAATCAGAGATACGAGCCAAGGCAGACATTAGGTGTGCCATAGCCTCATCCCTTTTTTGTTGAAGTAACTGCTGAGATGGACGTTGCGGAAACCGAATGGAAAGGTGAAGGGTGGAATCATCAGCATATGAGTGGATAGGGTTAGATGTACAGCTTAGAAGGTCATTGATGAATAAAAGGAAGAGAGTTGGTGATAGGACAGAGCCCTGAGGAACACCACTGTTGATAGGTGTAGGAGAAGGACGATGGCTGTCTACAACAGCGGCTATAGAATGACCAGAAAGGAAGCTAGAGATGAAGGCACAGATAGAAGGATAGAAACCGTAAGAGGGCAGTTTGGAAATTAAAGATTTATGCCAGACTCGATCGAAAGCCTTTGAGATGTCAAGTGCAATGGCAAAGCTTTCGCCAAAGTCCCGAAAGGAGGATGACTAGGAGTCTGAAAGGTAGGTGAGAAGTTCGCCAATGGAGTGTCCCTGACGGAACCCATACTGACGATCAGAAAGAAGGTTTTGACAGGAAAGATGCTTTAAGATTTTTCTGTTAAGAATTGACTCAAAAACTTTTGAGATACAGGATGTTAAAGCAGTTGGACGATAGTCAGAGGGTTGGAAATGGTCACCCTTCTTTGGGACTGGCTGAATGAGAGCAAACTTCCAGCAAGAAGGAAAGGTACAAGTTGACAGACAAAGGCGAAAGAGTTTACCTAGGCAGGGTGTAAGCACAGAAGCACAGTTTTTGAGGACAACAGGAGGGACTCCATCAGGCCCATATGCCTTGTTAGTATTGAGGCCAGTGATGGCAGAAACTACATCAGCTGAAGAAATTTTAATGTCAGTCAAGAAGGAAGTCAGAGGGGGGAAGTGATGGAGGAACAGTACCGGAATCGCCTGAGGTGGAATTGGAGGAGAGAGTCTGAGCAAAGAGATCTGCTTTATCAGTAGAAGAAATAGCTACAGAGCCATCAGAGTAGAAAAGAGGAGGGTAGGATGATAAGGTAAAGTTGTTAGAAAGGTTTTTGGCAAGGTGCCAGAAGGAGCGAGAAGAATTCGAGTTGGAAAGTTGAGAACATTTAGCACAGATGAAATTATTTTTAGCAGAACGAAGAACAGACTTAGCACGATTCCGGGCAGAAATATATAAAAGATGTGATTCAGGGGTGGGTTGGCTCCGGTACCTTTTATAGGCCCTCTCCTTGTTGCGGACAGCATTAGAACAAGCGTGATTAAACCAAGGCTTTCTTGCATTAGTCAGAGGATATGAGAAAGGAATGTATGTTTCCATGCCCGAGAGAATAACCTCCGTAATGCGCAAGGCACACTCAGATGGCTCCCGGCCATCGAAGCAATAATCATTCCAAGGAAAATCAAAGAAGTACTGCCTGAGGGCCTCCCAATCTGCAGCTCCAAAGTGCCACAGGCGGCGTTTCTTTGGAGGGTCCACAGGCCGTACNGTACCGGAGCGATAGGACAGGTTAAGGTAATAAGGTTATGATCGGAGGAGCCCAACGGAGAGAAAAGATTAACAGTGTAAGCAGAAGGATTAGTTGTTAGGAAAAGGTCAAGTATGTTGGAACTCTCTCCAAGGCGGTCAGGGATACGGGTAGGGTGCTGTACAAGCTGCTCTAGGTCATTAAGGATAGAAAAGATGTAGGCTTGTTCACCAGGTGGATCAGTGAAAGGAGAGGAGAGCCAAAGGTGGTGGTGAACATTGAAATCTCCTAGAATGGAGATCTCAGAGAAAGGAGAAATGGATAGAATGTGTTCCATCGTAGAAGTAAGATAGTCAAAGAATTTTTGATAGTCAGTAGAATTAGGAGATAAGTAAACAGTACAGATATATTTAGTCAGAGAATGACAGGAGAGCCGAAGCCAGAGAGTAGAGAATTCAGAAGAATCAAGTTCAGGAACACGAGAGCAAGATAGATCGTTGCGTACATATATGCAACAGCCACCTTTGGCTTTGAAATGAGAATAGAGAAAGTAGGAGGATACAGAAAAGGGTTTGCTGTCAGTTGCCTCAGACAGCTAAGTCTCAGAGAGAAAGAGAAGGTGAGGTTTAGAGGAGGAGAGGTGGTGTTCAACGGAGCGAAAGTTAGAGGAGAGGCCGCGAATGTTACAGAAATGAAGGAGTGAGTCAGACAATGGTTCCAGGCAGCTCTGGAGTTGTCACCGGGTGAGGGGCTGATGGTGGGGGTATTTATGGTCCCCCCCCTGGGGATTCCGAGGCATGATTTAAGTGCGCCATTTTCTTTTTTTTTTACAAGTTTTGAAAAAGAAGTGTAGTGTGTAGCGTGCATGTAGTTTGGTGTTGACAGTTAGAGAAACTTGTATTGGAGAGCATGCTGACCTACTCTCTGTGTTACTGAGACACTGAAAAAGTTCAGCAAAGGGGGATGGTCAGGAACAAGTCCTGAGGGCTGATGAAATGAGAGCTCCAGCTCTCCTTGTCATCAGCCTTCCATCCACCTTGGAAGAACTGCCCTGCTCGACTGGTGCTACAGTCTACTCCTCAGAAATAAGCCTTGTGCAGCTGTGACACTCAAGCCTCTGTTTCTTATTAAGGCTTTTATTGCACCAGCTACTTTCCTTCCTTGTGTCACTCTACTTTTCACTTCTTTTGCACATTTTCCTTTCTTTTCTATCACTGTACCCAGGTATTTGAACTCTCACCAATTCCAGTCTCTCTTCATTCACTGTGACATCGCACTGGGAGTCACCTTCTCTCTCAGTAACCATCACTTCACTCCTTTCTACATTTACTCTCAAGGCACGATGCTCACAGACATCAGCAGAACTCTGCACTAGTCTACCAAGTTCTTGTCCGGTATTTGCTAGTACAGTAGTACTGCATCATCAGCATCCAACAAATTTGAGATATTCCATCCATCACCATTCATTACCAATGCCATCCCCCTCTCCATTACTCATGTTTTTACTTCTCTCATCATCCCATCCATATATATATACTGTATATATTGAACAATCATGTGGACATCACAACCTTGTTACACACCCACATTGATTGTGAACCATTCACTTGGATGCCCATTAACCCTTACACGTGCTTCACTACCGTCATAAAAACTCTTGACGGCACCTAGCAGCTTACCATCTACACCATACATTCACAAAACTTTCCACAATCCTTCTCTGTCCATATTGTCATATGCTTTTCCTAGATCCATGAATGCCATAAACAGCTTATAGTCCTTTATACAAGCCTTCTCTGCCATCTGTCTCACTGCAAATATTTGATCCACACATCCTCTGCCACTCCAAAAGCCACCCTGTTCATCACTTACTAGGACTTCTGATATCTCCCTTACTTTCTGTATAATAATTTTTCCATATACCTTCCCTACCGCACTCAGTAAACTTATGTCACGATAATTCTTGCACTCATTTCACTCACCTTTATTCTTGTAGAGGGGTATATTCACAGCCTTTTCCCACTCTGCTGGCACAGTTTCACTCATCCATGCCTTCTTACATATCTCCAACAAGCACTTCATTCCATTCTCTCCACTACACTTAATCATCTCTGCATACACCTCAATCCTAGCTGCTTTCCCATTTTTCAGCTGCTTCACAGCACTCTTCACATTTGCGGGTGTCACGTCTCCTGGCACTGCATTCCTTCTCTGCACACCCCCAGAACCAGTCATGTTTACAGCTGCTCTGCTTTCTCTGTTCCCATTCATCAGGCTTTCAAAATATTCTTTCCATCTGGTCCTTACTTCATTCCCACGGGTTAATAATCTACCACTTGAAGCCTTCACACTTTCACATTTCTTTCAGCTGTCACTTCTACATTTTTGCACCTCTTTCCAGAATAACTTCCAGTTTTCAGAGTAATTTGTATTCATTTTTCTTCCTAGATTATCACTTACAGTAAACCCTCGATATGACAAAACCTTTTATAATGACTATCTATCTATCTGTCTATTGCCAGATGCCTCAATCCTAAACGGGGTGGCCACAAACAAATCGCCTCCATGTCACTCTGTTCCCTGCCATTTCACTACCCCTCTCCCAACTCACACCCCCCTCTCTCATGTACCTCTCCATCCCTCCATCTCATCCTCAGCCTCCCCCTCCCTCTCCCCCTCTCCACCTCACTCACATACACTCTCCTCATCAGTTTTTCACTCTCCATCCTCTCCACATGCCCAAACCACCTTAACGTGTCTCTCCTAACGCTTCCTATCACGTCCACATCCACACCACAACGCTCCTTCACTTCCTCATTTGTTAGTCTGTCTCTTCATGTGACTCCACATGCTCCTCTCAAATAACTAATTTCCACTGCTCTCACTCTTGACTTCTGTCCTTCCAACAGGGTCCAAGCTTCACTTCCCTATGTTAGAGTTGGTATCACAATACTGTCATGTAACAACTTTTTCACTTCCATGCTCACTTTCCCGTTTCTTATCACTGCTTTCAACGAACCTTTGGATACAATGACTTCCTATTTCCAGAGCGGACTTCCACCGGATATACTGTAGTGACCTTTGGTCGCTATATCTTGTGGAATTTCACTTCCTGGCATGGTAAGTGTACTGTAACAGTAGTACATTACATTATAGGCATTGTATTTATATGTATTTACTGTACATGTACTGTATAACTACATAAACCATTGAAGTCTCCATGTGAAACATCATAGAGTACGTTGTGGTTGCACACACAGGATCGAACGACTCCACGGATATAGCGACCTTGGGTCGGTAATGTTTCGCCTAGTAACAATCATCAGATATAGAGAACTTTCGGATATAACGACCCACCCCTCCCCCCAATTAGTTAATTATATCGAGGGTTTACTGTAGCACCAGTCGAGCAGGGCAGTACTCCCAAGGTGGATGGAAAGCTGATGACAGGGAGAGCTGGAGCTCCCATTTCATCAGCCCTCAGAACTAGTTCCTGACCATCCCCCTTTGCCGAACTTTTTCATTGTTTCAGTAACACAGAGAGTAGGCCAGCATGCTCTCCAATACAAGTTTCTCTAACTGTCAACACCAAACTACATGCACAGAACACACTACACTTCCTTTTCAAAATTTGAAAGAAAAAATGGTGTCAAACATCTAGCCGCAGAGTCCTCAGGGGGGTAGACCATAAATGCCCCCATCATCCGCCCCTCTTCTGGTGACGACTCGATGAGCTGCTTGGAACCTGCCAGACACACTTCATTTCTGCAACATTCGCGGCCTTTCCTCTAACTTTCGCTCTGTTGAGCACCACCTCTCCTCCTCTAAACCTTACCTTCTCTTCCTAACTGAGACTCAGCTGTCTGATGTAACTGACAGCAAACCCTTTTCTGTATCCTCCTACTTTCTCTATACTCATTTCAAAGCCAAATGTGGTTGCTGTTTATATGTACGCAATGACTCATCTTGCTCTCGTGTTCTTGACCTTGATTCTTCTGAATTCTCTACTCTCTGGCTTCGGCTTTCCTGTCATTCTCTGACTAAATATATCTGTGCTGTTTACTCATCCCTTAACTCTACTGACTATGAAAAATTCTTTGACTATCTTACTTCTACGATGGAACACATTCTGTCCATTTCTCCTTTCTCCAGAATCTCCATTCTGGGAGATTTCAATGTTCACCACCATCTTTGGCTCTCCTCTCCTTTCACTGAGCCACCTGGTGAACAAGCCTACATCTTTTCTATCCTTAATGACCTAGTGCAGCTTGTACAGCACCCTACCCATTTCAATGACTGCCTTGGAGAGAGCTCCAACTTATATGACCTCTTCCTTTCAACTAATCCTCGTGCATCCAATGTTATTCTTTCCTCTCCGTTTGGCTCCTCCGATCACAACTTTATTACCTAAACCTGTCCTATCACTCTGGTACAGCCTGTGGACCCTCCAAAGAAACATCGACTGTGGCACTTTGGTGCTGTGGATTGGGAGGCCCTCAGGCAGTACTTCTTTGATTTTCCCTGGAATGAGTATTGCTTCCATGGCCAGGAGCCATCTGAATGTGCCTTGTGCATTACGGAGGTTATTCTCGCGAGCATGGAAGCGTACATTCCCTTCTCATATCCTTTGACTAATGCAAGAAAGCCTTGGTTTAATCACGCTTGTTCTAATGCTGTCCGCAACAAGGAGAGGGCCTATAAAAGGTATTAGAGCCAACCCACCCCTGAATCACATAATGTCTATGTTTCTGCCCGGAATCGTGCTAAGTCTGTTCTTCACTCTGCTAAAAATAGTTTCATCCGTGCTAAATGCTCTCGACTCTCCAACTCGAGTTCTCGCTTCTTCTGGCACCTTGCCAAAAACCTTTCTAACAACTTTACCTCATCATCCTTACCTCCTCTTTTCTACTCTGATGGCTCTGTAGCTATTTCTTCTACTGATAAAGCAGATCTCTTTGCTCAGACTTTCTCCTCCAATTCCACCTTAGACGATTCCAGTGCTGTTCCTCCATCACTTCTCCCCCTCTGACTTCCTCATGGCTGACATTAAAATTTCTTCAGCTGATGTATTTTCTGCCATCACCAGACTCGGTACTAACAAAGCATATGGGCCTGGTGGAGTCCCTCCTGTTGCCCTCAAAAACTGTGCTTCTGTGCTTACACCCTGCCTAGGTAAACCTTTTCACCTTTGTCTGTCAACCTGTACCTTTCCTTCTTGCTGGAAGTTTGCTTTCATTCTGCCAGTCACAAAGAAGGGTGACCATTCCGAGCTCTCTAACTATCGTCCAATTGCTTTAACATCCTGTGTCTCAAAAGTTTTCGAGTCAGTTTTTAACAAAAATTTTAAAGCATCTCTCCTGTCACAACCTTCTTTCTGATCGTCAGTATGGGTTCTGTCAGGGACACTCCACTGGCGATTTTCTTACCTACCTTTCAGACTCCTGGTCATGCTTTTTTTGGGACTTTGGCAAAAGCTTTGCCATTGCACTTGACATATCAAAGGCTTTCGATCGAGTCTGGCATAAACCTTTAATTTCCAAACTGCCCTCTTACGGTTTTTATCCTTCTTTCTGTGCCTTCATCACTAGCTTCCTTTCTGGTCATTCTATAGCCGCTGCTGAAGACGGCCATCGTTCTTCTCCTAGACCTATAACAGTGGTATTCCTCAGGGCTCTATCCTATCACCAACTCTCTTTCTTTTATTCATCAATGACCTAAGCGGTAAATCTAACCCTATCCACTTGTACACTGATGATTCGGTTCCCACAACGTCCATCTCAGCAGTTACTTCAACAAACAAGGGATGAGGTTATGGCATACTTGACTTGGCTCGTATCTCTGCCTGGGGTAAAAATAATCTTGTTGTTTTTAATGCATCAAAGACTCAATTCTTACACCTATCAACCTGACAAAATCTTCCACAGGAGTACCCAATAATGTTTAATAATGTCTAGCTCGATCCTGCATCATCCTTGAACATGTGTAGGGTTTCATTCACTCGGGATTTTACTTGGAAAGAACATATTACAGTAATTCTCTTGTGAAATCAGCTTCCAAGAGATTAGGTGTGCTAAGCCGACCGCAAACGTTCTTTACCCCTGCACAGTTTTTAACTTTATACACGGGTTTTATTCGCCCGTGTGGAGTTCAACTCTCATATGTGGGGAGGCTCCTCACATACAGCTCTTCTCAATAGGATGGATTCAAAGGCTTTTCATCTCATTAACTCTCCTACTCATTCTGGCTCTCAACCTCTGTCTCTTCACCGCACTGTTGCATCTTTATCTCTTTTCTGTCGCTACTTCAATGACCACTGTTCCTTTGAACTGTCTGCTTGCATCCCTCCACCTCTATGACAAGCACGTAGTACCCATCTGGCAACAACCTCTCATCCCTTTTCTGTCCAATTCTCTAATGCAAGAGTTAACCGTTACTCCCAGTCCTTCATTTATGCAATAGGTCAACTCTGGAACTGTCTTCCTCTGTCTGTATTTCCTACTTCCTATGATCTTCAGTCTTTCAGATGCATTGTGTCCAGGCATCTCGAAATGAACGGATCTTGAATTTGGCTCTCTTCTGTATTGTTTTTGTTTTTTCTTTGAAGGAGCAACTTGTGGGCCCATGGTCTTTGGTTCCTTCTTCCTTAAAAGAAGAAAATAAATAAATAAAAAATAAATAAATAAATAAATAAATAAAATTGCTCTTTACTAGTCTCTCTATATGCTTCTTGCTCTTAACTTATTTCAGTTGAACCCCTGTCCTGTGACCACTCCAGCTACTTCTTCCTCGTTTCCTCCACTGCACCCTTACCCCCTTCATCCCACCATGTCGTACCGTTCTTCTTTGTTGTTACTCTTGCCACACTCACCACTTTAGCATTCCTAAGTAAACAGTCCCTATATGCATTCCACAGGCTGTCCAGATCCATTTCATTCCAAATCACTGATTGTAACTCCTCCCATACTTTGGTCCTGTATTCATCTGCCATTTCTTTGTTCTTCAGCTTCTTAACTTTCAGTCTCTCCCTGACTGCTCCTCTCCTGGTCCACCTCACTCCCCTCAGCTTGATCTTGCATACCACAATCATATGATCCAACAGACCTCCTCATCTTCCTCCCACGGCTCTTGTATCAGCAACCGTTCCCAGCATTGACCTGTCTATGAACTCATAATGAATCAGGCTTCTTTCAGCACGATCTCTCTTCCCTCTATGCCATGCATTTTTATGTGCATCTTTGTGTTTGAAATACGAGTTACAAGTGCACAACCTCCTTTCCTGACATATCCTTCAGTTGCTTCCCATTATCATTTTCTCCTGGCACTCCATTACAACCCATTATGTTATCCTCAGAACCAGTGCCTATTCTTCCATCCATATCACCCATTACGATCACTTTATAGCTCCTGAGCATTTCTCCCACTGCTTCATCCAGCTTATCCCAAAACTAGTCTTCCTCACTCCTGTCATCACACAGTGCATACACTACAATCACAGCCACCTTCACCTTCTCAGACTTGAACTTGACAAACATATATCTCGAGCTGACACACTTGTAATCTCGCATTCCACTCTGCCACTCTTCATTCATCAACAAAGCAACTCCTTCCTTGCATCTTCCTTGCCCATTCATGCCCGATCTTACACATTTCACACCCTCTGTCTTGTTTATATCCTCCTTTTTATGTGGGGATCACAATACTGGCACATATTCCAACCTGAGGCAGATCATGGCCACTGTCAATTTTTTCATCATCTCATGCATGTAATGAAACGCTACTCTTATGTTAGTCAAGAGATTATATGCCTCTCTAACTATGTTGTTGATGTGCTTTTCAGGTGACAAATTATCCTGGACCAGCACTCCCAAGTCCTTCACTTCTCTCGCTTTTGTATTTAGTTCATTACCCATCAAATAATTCAGTGATGGTGTCTTGGTACTTTTACTCATTTCCAATATTTTTCATTTTTTTGCGTTGAATTTCACTTCCCACACCTGGCTCCAATCATGAATCCTGTCTAGGTCCTCTTGCAGCATTTTACAGTCTTCTTCAACTTCTACTTTCCTCGTGATCTTTGCATCATCAGCAGACAGACTTGCATAACTGTTCATTCTATCTCCCATATAGTTTACGTAAATCAAGAACATTATGGGCGCTGACACCAAGCCCTGTGGGACTCCACTTGTTACAGTAATAACACAAGTTCAATGATGTAAGTGGTTAGGTAAAAACCTATTGTTAGGTGGGGTGTTGTATATCTGGGTAGTTTTAACATGTAGAGTAATGAGACGCATTTTTCAGCCTTGGGTTTCACTCCCAACCAAATCCAAAACCCACCCAAATGAGGCCAAAAACAAGTTAAAAGCCAATCTAAATGGCCTAACAGGTGTAAAGGAAGCTAACCTAAGCCTAACACCTGTAAATAACTCACTAAAACCAACAGTAAAATCTGAAAATTGCCAAATATAAGTCTGGAAAAATCAAGCTTAGTAAACTGTACCCCAGAATGACAATGTTCACCCCACCTGTGGCTAAAACACATTAATCTAAGTCTAAAAACAGTTTATAAATCAACCTAGACACACAATTTTAGTCTAGAATATAATAAAAATCGGTAAAAAAAAAAAAAACAATAATTAAACTGTTTGGCTATCGTTAGGCGGGGAATAGTGGTATTTCTACCCCTTTCATTAATCTGGTGTATCGCATCTAGGGGTATTGTATATCAAGGTATACCTGTACTTCCCTCCATCCAGACATCCTGTCTTTTACTACAGCCCTCATTTGTCTATCTCTCAAGAAGTCTCTCATCCACTCCAAGAGGTTCCCCTTTAGACCTATGTGTTCCAATTTCCACATTAGTCGCTTGTGGGGTACCTTATCAAAGGCTTTCTCCATATCTAAATACATACAATCCACCCAACTCTCTCTCTTTTGTAGCACGTCAATCACCCTTGAGTAGAAACTCAACAAGTTGGGAACACATGACCTTCCACTTCCGAATCCAGACTGACTTTATGCCAAAATGTCCATCTCCCCGAGATATTTCATCCAGCTTTCTTTCAGGATTCTCTCACACAATTTTGTGACCATGTTGGTCAGGGACACTGGTCTATAATTCAGGGGTTCTTCCTTGTTTCCTTCCTTATAAACTGATACCACATTGGCCCTTTTCCATTCTCGAGGCACTTTCCCTTCTTCCAGAGAACACACAATTAAACCTTGAATCTTATTTGCCAGTTGTTCTCTGCATTTCTTTAGTGTCCAGTTAGAGATCCCATCTGGTCCTGGGGCCTTCCTCACATCTTGAGTTTCCAGTAATCTGTATACTTCTTGCACTTCAACTTTTACATCTTTTAACACTACACATCTAGTCACTCCCTCCTCCCACACAAAATCACTTTCTTTGGTGATGAGTGATTGGTGGCATTTGTTCATTATCTCAGCTTGCATAACTGCATCTTCATAGACATATCCTTCTACTTTCAGCTTATTGATTCCTTCCTTGTTTCAGTTTGCCATTAACAAACCCGTAAAACAATTTAGGTTCTTCCGTACATTTGTCAGCTATACCTTTTGCAAAGTTTCTTTCTCTCTACCTATTCTTGTATATTCATTTCAAGTTCTTTTAGATCCTTCTTTTGTTCTAACATTACCTCTCTTTCTCCATTTGTTCCATACCTTATCCCTTTCTTTTTTTGCTTTCATACACCTTTTGTTGAACCAGTCATTTCTCCAGTTCTCTCTCCAACTAACTTTTGGCATGTACTTTTCCACACCCGTATTATATAAATCTAGAAAAATATCCCACTTCTTCTGTATATCTCTTGTTTCCCTGAATTCTCACCAATCTACATCTTTGAAAAATTTTCTCAGTCCTGTAATGTTTGCTTTCCCAAAGTTGTATCTTCAGTTCCTGTATAGCTCATCTCATCTCCCCATTTCCTTCTGTCATTTGGAACTCTGTCACTACATGATCACTTTTTTGTGTAGGATATAGATATTTCAGAGATTCAGTTGGATCTGGTTCTTTGGTTAGAATTAAATCTAGTCTTGCTGGTGTGTCATCATCTCCAAATCTTGTCTCTTCTTTGACCCACTGGGTCATTACATTGTCCATTGCTATATTTAACAGATATACTGCTCCACGAATCTTCACTACTTGCTGAGTCCCACTCCTCCCAGTTTACCTCTTCACAATTAAAGTCACCCATCAGGGTTATGTTATTGCTTCACTCAATCACCATCTGTAGGTATCTAGCCATGTCTGACAGTGTCTGACATTCCTCCTCATTCCATGCCCTTATCATGGGGGGGGGGAAAATATATGCTACTGTGATGTCTCTCTTGCCTTTCCCTCTGGTTTCTAGTATCATGTTTATCACTTCAGCCATACCTTCTCCCAGTTCCACATTATCCACATTTATGTTTTTCTTCACTGCTGTCATCACTTCTTGTTACAGCACATCACATGAATATAAAGTCTCTCTTATTTTTTGTGACATGATATTTAGTTTGTAGTGTTTGCTCTAGTTTTAATTTTATTAGGTAAGAAATTTGTGCGTACAAAGACTCTGTTGTTTTATATGGGCTAGGCCGCTAGAGGCAGACGATACCCACTGTTGGGGACTCCGTGATTTTCTGGGGATTAACCAGGGATTGAGAGGCGCCACAATCTAAGTGCCTCATGTTAGTTTGTGAAGTATCTGTGTAACAGATGATAGTGAGAAAACAGTGTTATATACTTTGCATTGGTGTAAAAGTAAGGTTAAAGTAGATGAAATTCCTTTCAGTCTGACACTCAGGCTAGGGATCTGTGTATGGGCTGTCTCCCAAGGTGAGGGGAGGTGGACAAGATTTATGACGAGTTGCTACGCGAGAGGCCTCCGAGGGGAGCTGTGCTGTAGGCAATGTTATTTTGTGATGGACATCCAATAAAGCAGACCCCCAACAAGTACACTACCAGGCATTTTACAATCCCTACCTGTATGGATAACATCTTTGGATGTTACACTACTCCTCCTGTTTTTTCTTTTCTATCTCCTCTATAGTTTGTGTTTCCCATCTCCCATTTGGATTTCAATATTCTCTCTTGGCTTGGTCTCTACAAGGCACATAATGTCTGGCTCATTTATCCTCAAGAAATCGTTTATTTCCAGCCTTGCTAAGATTTGACCATCTACATTAGCATATGCCACTTTCAATAATTTTGCATTGTTTTTTATATGTCCTTCTCTCTCCCTCTCTCCTTCAGTACCACTTCCTCAATTTCTGATCCATAACCCTCCAACAGAACTCTGTCTTCTCTTCCTCCATTCTCTGGTTGTTTTTTTCCCTTTAGCTTCCTTAATAAGTTTCTTTATTTTAGCTCTCTCTTCCTTATTTGCATCTCTTCTTATCCAGATATTTTTAAATCCCTCCTTATCTGCTAATTTCCAAGTCTTGTTGATTATTTCATATACCATGACCTGAGATTGAAATTTTACTTTTAGTGTCCTTGCCCCTGCTTCCACTTACTTCCCAGCCTAAACACTTTTTCGATCTCCTCTTGGGCTTTGTCATTTCCTTCCATAACTATTGACACTATTTCCTTTGCCCTTCTCATTTCTTCCCGTTCTCTTTCTGACATCACTGACATAGTTTTTTCTTTGAAACCTAAAATAATTACGCATTTTTTCTTATCTGCCTCATCTCTGACAAGTGATTCTTTACTTTTAAGTACCCTAACCACTTCTTTCTCTACCTTTTCTTGGTTTTCTTTCTTCTTTTGTTCTATGATCTCCTTTAGGTTTATTTTGCCTTCTTCCTGAATTTTTATCCACCTCTTATGCTCGTCCTTAATTCCTCTAATGTGTTCATCTTGCATCTTGATTTTGGTTCATACTCTTCGAGTTTACTTTTCATCTAGTCCCTTTCTTCCTCCAACCTCTTTTAAGTTGTTCAATTTCATTTGAGGCTGAATCATCACTCACTTTTAATTTAGCTATTTCTCTCTCTTGCTCTGCAGTTAGTAAACAGATACTCTACACCTCACTCTTCAGTTCCTGAATCTCATTCCCTTGTTGTAGTGTTCGTTCCTGCAACTCTGTAATTACTGACCGTATTTTTTTAGTTCTTGGGCATTCTTCTCAGCCATTTTCTCTACACCTGCTACTCTTGTTTGATTCAGTTTAATATTCGCACTCCAATCTTCATAGGAGAATCCCGCAAATTCACTGGCACTGGATTTAAACAAAAGAATCTCTCCTTCTGCCATTATACACTCGTATGAGAATTTTAAACTTTTTTTTTTTAATGCATGAAAGAAGGAACCAAAGGCTAAAAGCCCACAAACCGTTCCTTACAAGAAAAAATACAAAATACAAAAGAGAGTCAAATTCAAGATCTGTTCATTTCGAGTTGCCTGGACACACTGTGTTTGAAAGACTGGAGATCATGGGAAGTAGGAAATACAGACAGAGGGAGACAGTTCCAGAGTTAAGATGTTGCATAAATGAAGGACTTGGAGTAATGGTTAACTCTTGCATTAGAGAGTTGGACAGAAAAAGGATGAGAGTTTATTGCTAGACGGGTGCTACGCGCCTGTCGTAGAGGTGGAGAGATGCAAGCAGACAGTTCAGAGGAGCAGTAACCATTGAAGTAGCAGTAGAAAAGAGAGAAAGATGCAATTGTGCAGTGAAGAGACAGAGGTTGAAGGGAGCCAGTAAGAGGAGGAGAGTTAATGAGACAAAAAGGCTTTGACTCCATCCTATTGAGAAGAGGTGCATGTGGGGACCCTCCCCACACATGAGACTTGTGCTCTACCCAGGGGTGAATAAAACCCGTGTATAAAGTCAACAACTGTGCAGGGGTAAAGGAGGTATGGAGTCGGCTTAGCACACCCTATCTATTGGAAACAAATTTTACAAGAGCTGTAATGATCTTTTCAAGATAAGTTCCAAGAGAATGAAACCCAAAGCATGTTCAAAGATGATGCAGGATTGAGCTGGATATTATTAAACATTAGTGGGTACTCCCATGGAAGATTTTGTTGGGTTGATAGGTGTAAGAACTGAGTCTTTGATGCATTAAAAAGAAGATTATTTTTACCCAGTTGGAGATATAAGGCAAGTCAGACATTAAGTGTGCCATAGCCTCATCCCTTGTTTGTTGAAGTATCCTCTGAGATGGGTGCTGTGGGAACCGAATGGAAAGGTGAAGGGTGGAATCATCAGCGTATGAGTGGACAGTGTTAGATGTACAGTTTAGAAGGTCATTGATGAATAAAAGGAAGAGAGTTGGTGATAGGACAGACTCCTGAGGAACACCACTGTTGATAGATCTAGGAGAAGAACGGTGGCCATGTACAACAGCAGTTATAGAACGACCAGAAAGAAAGCTGTAGATGAAGGCACAGATAGAGGGATAGAAATCGTAAGAGGGCAGTTTGGAAATTAAAAATTTATGCCAGACTCGACTGAAAACCTTTGATATGTCAAGTGCAATCAAAAGGAAGATGACCAGGAGATTGAAAGTAGGTGAGAAGATCGCCAGTGGAGTGTGTCTGACGGAACCCATACTGACAATCAGTAAGAAGGTTGTGATAGGAAAGATGCTTTAAAAGTTTTCCCTTAAGAATGGACTTGAAAACTTTTGAGATACAGGATGTTAAAGCAATTGGGCGATAGTTGGAGGGTTGGGAATGATCACCCTTCTTTGGGACTGGCTGAATGAGAGCAAACTTTCAACAAGAAGGAAAGATACAAGTTGATAGACAAAGGCGAAAGAGTTTACCTAGGCAGGGTGTAAGCACAGAGGCACAGTTCTTGAGGGCAACAGGAGGGACCCCATCAGGCCCATATGCCTTGTTAGTATCGAGGCCAATGATAGCAGAAAATACATCAGCTAAAGAAATTTTAATGGAAGCCACGAGGAAGTCAGAGGAGGGAAGTGATGGAGGAACAGCGCTGGAATTGTCTAAGATGGAATTGGAGGAGAAAGTCTGAGTGAAGAGATCTGCTTTATCAGTAGAAGAAATAGCTACAGAACCATGAGAGTAGAGAAGAGGAGGGAAGGATGATGAGGTAAAATTGTTAGTAAGGTTTTTGGCAAGATGCCAGAAGGAGCGGGAAGAATTCGAGTTGGAGAGTTGATAGCATTTAGAACGAATGAAATTATTTTTAGCAAAGCAAAGAACAAACTTTGCATGAATCAGGGCAGAAACATAAAAAAGTTGTGATTCAGGGGTGGGTTGGTTCTGGTACCTTTTGTAGGTCTTCTCCTTGTTGCGGACAGCATTAGAACAAGTGTGATTAAACCAAGGCTTTCTGGCATTAATCAACGGATATGAGAAAGGAATGTATGCTTCCATTTTGAGAGAATAACCTCTGTAGTGTGCGAGGCACACTCAGATGGTTCCCGGCCATGGAAGCAATAATCATTCCAAGGAAAATCAAAGAAGTGCAGCCTGAGGGCTTCCCAATCAGCAGCTCTAAAGTGCTGCAACTGATGTTTCTTTGGAGGATCCACAGGCCATACAGGAGTGATAGGACAGGTTGGGGTAATAAGGTTATGATCGGAGGAGCCCAATGGAGAGGAAAGATTAACAGAGTAAGAAGAAGGATTATTTGTAAGGAAGAGGTCATGTATGTTGGAACTCTCTCCAAGGCGGTCAGGGATACGGGTAGGGTGCTGTACAAGCTGCTCTAGGTCATTAAGGATAGAAATGATGTAGGCTTGTTCACCAGGTGGATCAGCAAAAGGAGAGGAAAACCAAAGTTGGTGGTGAACATTGAAATCTCGTAGACTAGAGATTTCAGAGGAACAAACAGACAAGATGCGATCCATCATAGAAATAAAATAGTCGTAGAATTTTTCATAGTCAGTAGAATTAGGGGATAAGTAAACAGCACAAACATATTTAGTCAGAGAAAGACAGGGAAGCCAAAGCCAGAGAGTAGAGAATTCAGAAGAATCAAGTTCAGGAACATGAGAGCAAGATGAGTCGTTGCATACATATACACAACAGCCACCTTTGGCTTTGAAATGAGTATAGGGAAAGTAAGAGGATACAGAAAAGGGTTTGCTATCAGTTGCCTCAGAGAGCTGAGTCTCAGTTATTTGATGGAATCCTCCATTTTTTCACTAATGTCAGACAGGATCACCACTCACGCATTCAGTTCACATTCAGTTCACAGTATGCAGGAGTAGACTGTAGCACCAGTCAAGCAGGGCAGTACTCCCAAGGTGGATGGAAAGCTGATGACAGGGAGAGCTGGAGCTCCCGTTTCATCAGCCCTTAGGACTTGTTCCTGACCATCCCCCTTTGCTGAACTTTTTCAGTGTCTCAGTAACACAGAGAGTAGACCAGCATGCTCTCCAATACAAGTTTCTCTAACTGTCAACACCAAACTACATGCACGCTACACACTACACTTCCTTTTCAAAATTTGTTAAAATGGCGACTGCAAATTATGCCTCGGAGTCCCCGGGGGGGGAGGGGGGGGACCATAAATGCCCCCACCATCCATCCCTGTCCCGGTGACGACTCACAGAGCTGCCTGGATCCACTGTCTGACTCACTTCTTCTTCATTTCTGTAACATTCGCAGCCTTTCCTCTAACTTTCGCTCTGTTGAGCACCACGTCTTCTCTAAACCTCACCTTCTCTTTCTCTCTGAGACTCAGCTGTCTGAGACAACTGACAGCAAACCCTTTTCTGTATCCTCCTACTTTCTCTATTCTCATTTCAAAGCCAAAGGTGGCTGTTGTGTATATGTAAGCAAAAATCTATCTTGCTCTCGTGTTCCTGAACTTGATTCTTCTGAATTCTCTACTCTCTGGCTTTGGCCTTCCTGTCATTCTCTGACTAAATATATCTGTGCTGTGTACTTATTTCCTAATTCTACTGACTATCAAAAAATCCTTTGACTATCTTACTTCTACGATGGAACACATTCTATCCATTTCTCCTTTATCTGAAATCTCCGTTCTAGGAGATTTCAATGTTCACCACCAGCTTTGGCTCTCTTCTCCTTTCACTGATCCACCTGGTGAACAAGCCTACATCTTTTCTATCCTTAATGACCTAGAGCAGCTTGTACAGCACCCTACCCGTATCCCTGACTGCATTGGAGAGTGTTCCAACATACTTGACCTTTTCCTAACAACTAATCCTTCTGCTTACACTGTTAATCTTTTCTCTCCGTTGGGCTCCTTCGATCATAACCTTATTACCTTAACCTGTCCTATCGCTCCGGTACAGCCTGTGGACCCTCCAAAGAAATGCCACCTGTGGCACTTTGGAGCTGCAGATTGGGAGGCCCTCAGGCTGTACTTCTTTGATTTTCCTTGGAATGATTATTGCTTCCATGGCCGGGAGCCGTCTGAGTGTGTCTCGCGCTTTACGGAAGTTATTCTCTCGGGCATGGAAGCATACATTCCCTTCTCATATCCTCTGACTAATGCAAGAAAGCCTTGGTTTAATCACGCTTGTTCTAATGCTGTCCACAACAACGAGAGGGCTTTTAAGAGGTACCGGAGCCAACCCACCCCTGAATCACATCTTTTCTATATTTCTGCCCGGAATCATGCTAAGTCTGTTCTTCGCTCTGCTAAAAATAATTTCATCCGTGCTAAATATTCCCAACTCTCCAACTCGAATTCTTCTCGCTCCTTTTGGCACCTTGCCAAAAACCTTTCTAACAACTTTACCTCATCATCCTTTCCTCCTCTTTTCTACTCTAATGGCTCTGTAGCTATTTCTTCTACTGATAAAGCAGATCTCTTCGCTCAGACTTTCTCCTCCAATTCTACCTTAGACGATACCGGTGCTGTTCCTCCTTCACTTCCCCCCTCAGACTTCCTCATGATTGGCATTATAATTTCTTCAGCTGATGTATTTTCTGCCATTACTGGCCTCAATATTAACAAGGCATATGGGTCTGATGGAGTCCCTCCTGTTGTCCTCAAAAACTGTGCTTCTGTGCTTACACCCTGCCTAGGTAAACTCTTTCGCCTTTGTCTCTCAACTTGTACCTTTCCTTCTTGCTGGAAGTTTGTTCTCATTCAGCCAGTCCCAAAGAAGGGTGACCATTCCCAACCCTCTAACTATTGTCCAATTGCTTTAATATCCTGTGTCTCAAAAGTTTTCGAATCAGTTCTTAACAGAAAAATTTTAAAGCTTCTTTCCTGTCACAACCTTCTTTCTGAATGTCAGTATGGATTCTGTCAGGAACGCTCCACTGGCGATCTTCTCACCTTCCTTTCAGACTCCTGGTCATCCTCCTTTCAAGACTTTGGTGAAAGCTTTGCCATTGCACTTGACATCTCAAAGGCTTTCGATCGGGTCTGGCATAAATCTTTGATTTCTAAATTGCCCTCCTATGGTTTCTATCCTTCTATCTGTGCCTTCATCTCTAGCTTCCTTTCTGGTCGTTCTATAGCTGCTGTTGTAGATGGCCATCGTTCTTCTCCTAGACCTATCAACAGTTGTGTTCCTCAGGGCTCTATCTTATCACCAACTTTCTTCCTTTTATTCATCAGTGACCTTCTAAGCTGTACATCAAACCCTATCCACTCATATGCTGATGATTCCACCCTTCACCTTTCCATTCGATTTCCGCAATGTCCATCTCAGCAGTTACTTCAGCAAACAAGGGATGAGGCTATGGCACACCTAATGTCTGACTTGGCTCGTATCTCTGATTAGGGTAAAAATAATCTTGTTATTTTTAATGCATCAAAAACTCAGTTCTTACACTTATCAACCCGACAAAATCTTCCTCAGGATTACCCACTAATGTTTAATAATGTCCAGCTCAGTCCTGCATCATCCTTGAACTGCTTGAGGTTTCATTCTCTCGGGATTTGTCTTGGAAAGAACATATTACATCTCTTGTGAAATCTGCTTCCAAGAGATTAGGTGTGCTAAGCCGA
>JAGKTI010000145.1:119936-160814 GCA_018397915.1 Birgus latro
CAGCCTTTCCTCTAACTTTCGCTCTGTTGAGCACCACGTCTTCTCTAAACCTCACCTTCTCTTTCTCTCTGAGACTCAGCTGTCTGAGACAACTGACAGCAAACCCTTTTCTGTATCCTCCTACTTTCTCTATTCTCATTTCAAAGCCAAAGGTGGCTGTTGTGTATATGTAAGCAAAAATCTATCTTGCTCTCGTGTTCCTGAACTTGATTCTTCTGAATTCTCTACTCTCTGGCTTTGGCCTTCCTGTCATTCTCTGACTAAATATATCTGTGCTGTGTACTTATTTCCTAATTCTACTGACTATCAAAAAATCCTTTGACTATCTTACTTCTACGATGGAACACATTCTATCCATTTCTCCTTTATCTGAAATCTCCGTTCTAGGAGATTTCAATGTTCACCACCAGCTTTGGCTCTCTTCTCCTTTCACTGATCCACCTGGTGAACAAGCCTACATCTTTTCTATCCTTAATGACCTAGAGCAGCTTGTACAGCACCCTACCCGTATCCCTGACTGCATTGGAGAGTGTTCCAACATACTTGACCTTTTCCTAACAACTAATCCTTCTGCTTACACTGTTAATCTTTTCTCTCCGTTGGGCTCCTTCGATCATAACCTTATTACCTTAACCTGTCCTATCGCTCCGGTACAGCCTGTGGACCCTCCAAAGAAATGCCACCTGTGGCACTTTGGAGCTGCAGATTGGGAGGCCCTCAGGCTGTACTTCTTTGATTTTCCTTGGAATGATTATTGCTTCCATGGCCGGGAGCCGTCTGAGTGTGTCTCGCGCTTTACGGAAGTTATTCTCTCGGGCATGGAAGCATACATTCCCTTCTCATATCCTCTGACTAATGCAAGAAAGCCTTGGTTTAATCACGTTTGTTCTAATGCTGTCCACAACAACGAGAGGGCTTTTAAGAGGTACCGGAGCCAACCCACCCCTGAATCACATCTTTTCTATATTTCTGCCCGGAATCATGCTAAGTCTGTTCTTCGCTCTGCTAAAAATAATTTCATCCGTGCTAAATATTCCCAACTCTCCAACTCGAATTCTTCTCGCTCCTTTTGGCACCTTGCCAAAAACCTTTCTAACAACTTTACCTCATCATCCTTTCCTCCTCTTTTCTACTCTAATGGCTCTGTAGCTATTTCTTCTACTGATAAAGCAGATCTCTTCGCTCAGACTTTCTCCTCCAATTCTACCTTAGACGATACCGGTGCTGTTCCTCCTTCACTTCCCCCCTCAGACTTCCTCATGATTGGCATTATAATTTCTTCAGCTGATGTATTTTCTGCCATTACTGGCCTCAATATTAACAAGGCATATGGGTCTGATGGAGTCCCTCCTGTTGTCCTCAAAAACTGTGCTTCTGTGCTTACACCCTGCCTAGGTAAACTCTTTCGCCTTTGTCTCTCAACTTGTACCTTTCCTTCTTGCTGGAAGTTTGTTCTCATTCAGCCAGTCCCAAAGAAGGGTGACCATTCCCAACCCTCTAACTATTGTCCAATTGCTTTAATATCCTGTGTCTCAAAAGTTTTCGAATCAGTTCTTAACAGAAAAATTTTAAAGCTTCTTTCCTGTCACAACCTTCTTTCTGAATGTCAGTATGGATTCTGTCAGGAACGCTCCACTGGCGATCTTCTCACCTTCCTTTCAGACTCCTGGTCATCCTCCTTTCAAGACTTTGGTGAAAGCTTTGCCATTGCACTTGACATCTCAAAGGCTTTCGATCGGGTCTGGCATAAATCTTTGATTTCTAAATTGCCCTCCTATGGTTTCTATCCTTCTATCTGTGCCTTCATCTCTAGCTTCCTTTCTGGTCGTTCTATAGCTGCTGTTGTAGATGGCCATCGTTCTTCTCCTAGACCTATCAACAGTTGTGTTCCTCAGGGCTCTATCTTATCACCAACTTTCTTCCTTTTATTCATCAGTGACCTTCTAAGCTGTACATCAAACCCTATCCACTCATATGCTGATGATTCCACCCTTCACCTTTCCATTCGATTTCCGCAATGTCCATCTCAGCAGTTACTTCAGCAAACAAGGGATGAGGCTATGGCACACCTAATGTCTGACTTGGCTCGTATCTCTGATTAGGGTAAAAATAATCTTGTTATTTTTAATGCATCAAAAACTCAGTTCTTACACTTATCAACCCGACAAAATCTTCCTCAGGATTACCCACTAATGTTTAATAATGTCCAGCTCAGTCCTGCATCATCCTTGAACTGCTTGGGGTTTCATTCTCTCGGGATTTGTCTTGGAAAGAACATATTACATCTCTTGTGAAATCTGCTTCCAAGAGATTAGGTGTGCTAAGCCGACTCCGAACTTTCTTTACCCCTGCACAGTTGTTGACCTTGTACACGGGTTTTATTCGCCCGTGTAATGAGTACAACTCTCATGTGTGGGGAGGCTCCCCACATGCAGCTCTTCTCAACAGTGTGGAGTCAAAGGCTTTTTGTCTCATTAACTCTCCTCCTCTTACTGATTACCTTCAACCTTTGTCTCTTCGCCGCCTGTTGCTTCTTTATCTCTCTTCTGTCACTACTTCAGAGGTCACTGTTCCTCTGGACTGTCTGCTTGCATCCCTCCACCTCTACAACGGGCACGTAATATCCGTCTAGCAACAAACTCTCATCCCTTTTCTGTCCTACTCTCTAATGCAAGAGTTAACCGTTACTCCCAGTCCTTCGTTTATGCAACTGATCAACTCTGGAACTGTCTCCCTCTGTCTGTATTCCCTACTTCCTATGATCTCCAGTCTTTCAAACGCAGTGTGTCCAGGCATCTCGAAATGAATGGATCTTCAATTTGGCTCCTTTGTATTGTTTTTACTTTTTCTTGGAAGGAACAGTATGTGGGTCCTGGCCTTTGGTTCCTTCTTCCTTGCATAAAAAAAAAAAAAAAATAGAATAAAAAACATAATCACAATAGGCTGACCTCCCTTTCGCCGCTGTATTAGCACTATTTCCCCTCAATCATCTCGGAGCTGCTCCTCTGTCGGCGACCTGTGTGTGTGTGTGTGTGTGTGTATTTACCTAATTGTATTTACCTAATTGTGATATACAGGAATGAACTACGCTCATGGGGTCCTGTCTCTTTTTGTCAGTAGGTCAAATTTTGCTTTAAACTCATTCAAGTTTTTAGATCGGATGATCTCCTTGTCCAGTCTATTCCACAGGTCTATGCATCTATAAGGAAAACTATATTTTTTGATGTCCTTCAAGCATCTTCGCTTCTTTAGTTTAAGTCCGTGTCCTCTTGTTGCTCTCTTATCCCATACAAACAGATTATCTCTTATCAATTTTATCTACTCCCATCATGGTCCTGAACACTGCAATCATGTCACCCTTCTCTCTCCTTTCCTCTAAGGAAGGCAAATCCAGCCTTTCTAGCTTCTCACTGTATGACAGATCTGCCAGACTGGGGACCATCTTAGTTGCTGTTCTTTGTATTCTCTCAATCTTGGTTATATCTTTCTTTTTGTGTGGGCACCACACTGCTGCTGCATATTCTAACCTGGGGTGGATCATGGCCAGTATCAATTTTTTCATCATCTCTTTATTCATGTAATGAAATGCCACTTTTATATTGGTCAAGAGTTTATATGTCTCTTTAACTATCTTGTTAATGTGCTTTTCAGGTGACATACTATCCTGGACCAGCACTCCCAAATCTTTCTCTTCTCTCACTTTTGTAATTGATTCATTACCCATCAAATAATTCAGTGATGGTCTCTTGGTGCTTTTACCCATTTCCAATATTTTACATTTTTTTGCATTGAATTTCATTTCCCACATCCGGCTCCAAACATGTATCCTATCCAGATCCTCCTGCAGCATTTTACAGTCCCCTTTAACCTCAACCTCTACCTTCATCAAGATCTTTGCATCATCAGCAAACAGACTTGCATAACTGTTCACTCCATCTACCATATCATTTATGTAAATGAGGAACATTACTGGCACCAACACGGAGTCCTGTGGGACACCACTTGTTACTTCTCTCCATCCAGATGTCCTGTCCTTTATTACTGTCCTCGTTTGTCTGTCTCTCAAAAAGTCTCACATCCATTCCAGGAGGTTACCCTTCAGTCCTCCTATATGCTTTAATTTCCACATTAGTCTCCTATGGGGTACATTGTCAAAAGCCTTCTACAAATCTAAATACACACAATCCACCCAACCATCTCTCTCCTGTAGCACATCAATCACTCTTGAGTAAAAGCTCAACAAGTTGGAAACACATGACCTTCCACTTCTGAATCCAAATTGATTTTCAGTCAAAATATTCATCTCTTCCAGATATTTTATCCATCTATCTTTCAGAATCTTCTCGCACAATTTTGCAACCATGCTGGTTAGGGACACTGGTCTATAGTTCAGGGGTTCTTCCTTGTTTCCTCCCTTGTAAATTGGTACCACATTTGCTCTCTTCCATTCCCGAGGCACTTTCCCTTCTTCCAGCGAACACACAATTAAACTGTGAATCTTATCTGCCAGTTGTTCTCTGCACTCCTTCAGTACCCAATTAGAAATTCCATCCGGTCTTGGGGCTTTCCTTACATCTTGAGTTTCCAGTAATTTGTACACTTCCTGCACTTCCACTTTTATAGCTTTTATCACTACATTCCTAGTCACTCCCTCCCCCTCCACAAACTCCTTTCATTAGTAAAAACCGATGGAAACGTTTGTTCATTATTTCAGCTTGCATTGCCGCATCTTTATAGACCTCTCCTTCTACTTTCAGTTTGGTGATTCCTTCCTTTTGTTTCAATTTGCCATTAACAAATCTAGAAAACAATTTGGGTTCATCCTTACATTTGTCGATTATACCTTTTTCAAAGTTCCTTTCTTTCTCTCTGCAAATTCTTGTATATTCATTTCTAGCTCTTTTATATTCTTCCTTTTTTCTGTTATTACCTCTCTTTCTCCATTTGTTCCATGCCATGTCCCTCCCTTTTTTCGCTATCATACACCTTTTATTACACCACTCCTTTTTCCTGTTTTCTTTCCCACTTACTCTTGGAACATATTTTTCCACTCCTTAAATATCGAGGTCAAGAAAGATATCCCACTTCCTCTGAATCTCTCTTGTTTCTCTGAATTTTTTCCAATCTGCATTTTAAAAATTTTTTCTCAATTCTGTAAAGTTTGCTTTCCCAAAGTTGTATCTTCCCTTCCTATAAAGCTCGTCTCTTGACACCACGTTCCCTATTATCATCTGGAACTCGATGACCACGTGATCACTTTTTCCTATAGGACACAGATATTTCAAAGATTCAATTACATCAGGTTCTTTGGTTAGCAGTAAATCTAATCTTGCTGGTGTGTCATCACCTCAGAATCGTGTCTCTTCTTTGACCCACTGTGTCATTACATTATTCATCACAATGTTTAACAATATAGTGTCCCACGAATCTTTGTCGCCTCCTGAGTCCCATTCCTCCCAGTTCACCTCTTTACAATTAAAATCACCCATTAGAATTATATTGTTGCTTTTCTCAGTCACTTTCTGTAGATAACTAACCATGTCTTACAACATCTCCTGGTATTCATCATCAATCCATGCTCTTGTCTTAGGTAGAACATATACTACTGTTATGTCTTTCTTACATTTCTCTCCAGTTTCTAATTTCATATTTTTTCGTCGACCCTACCCTCTCCCATTTCCACAGAATCTACACTTAATTTGTTCGTCACTGCTATCATCACTCCTCCTCCCATTTTATCTTTTCTGTCTCTTCTTCACAATTTGTATTTGCCATCTCCCATATGGATATCAATATTCTCCCTTAACTTAGTGTCTACAAAGCACATAACATCAGGTTTATGCACCCCCAAGAAATCATTGATTTCTTACATTTCCGATATTAATCCATCAACATTAGTGTACGCCACTTTCAAACTTTTTTCATTATTACTTATACCCTCTTCTCTCCTCCTCTCCGTCAGTACCACTTCCTCAATTTCTGGTCCATAACTGTCCAATAAAACACTTTCTTCTCCTCCTCCATTCTCTGTTCGTTTTTTGCCTTAGCTTCCTTTACTAACTCCTTTATTTTAGTTCTTTCTTCCTCATTTGCATCTCTCCTTAGCCAAACATTTTCGAACCCCTCTTTGTCTGCTAATTCCATGTCCTATTCATGATTTCATTTACTATTACCTGGGACTTGAACTTCACCTTCAATGGCCTCGCCCCTCCTTCCTCATACTTACCTAACCTAAACACTTCTTCAGTCTCTTCTTGGGCTTCGTTGTTACCCTCCATGACTACTGATATTATTTCTTTAACTTTACTCAGTTCTTCTTTTTCTCTTTCAGATCTTATTGTCACACGCTTTTCTTTTACCCCTAAAATTAGTACACATTTTTTCTTATCTGCAACATCCCTGACTTAAGATTCTCAACTTTTCAGTACCGTAACCACTTCCTTCTCCACCTTTTCCTTGCTTTGTTGTTCTATAGTCTCTTTCAAATTTACATTCCCTTCCTCCTGAATTTTCTTCCACCCCTTATGTTGTTCCTTGATTTCCTTAATACTGTACTGTATGTTCATCTTGCATCCTTGATTTTGAATCATACTCATCTAATTTACTTTTCATTCTGTTTCTTTCTTCTTCCAACCTCTTGTTTTCCCTCTTGAGCTGTTTTTTTTCATTTGTGGCGGATTCATTACTCACTTTTAAATCCGTGACTTCTCTTTCTTGTTCCGCACTGCGTGTGCAAACTTTTTCCAGCTTGTTCTGTAGGACTTTGATCTCTCTCTCCTGTTCTAAGGTCCGCTCCTGGAGCTCTCTAATTACTACCCATGCCTTTTTTAATTCCTGGACATTCCTCTCCGCCGTTTTTTCTACTTCTGCTACTCTTGTTTGATTCAGTTTGGTACTTCCATTTCCCACATCTTTGTCGGAGAAGCCCACGAATTCCCTTTTGCCCGATGTAAACAAACTGCCGTCGCTTTCCGCCATGATACAACCATATGTAAACTTTTCTGTTCCACTGTATCTTGTTCTCTTTATCCCATGTGTGTGTGTGTGTGTGTGTGTGTGTGTAACTCACCGGGTCGGTCAGGATCACTTGATGGTAGTGATTGTCAGCTTTTTACCCTCCCAGAAGGGACCTGAGAGCTCATATAGTCCGATCTATGGGCAAGGCTGTGACCTTCACACACGCACACACCCATCCCCTTGCTCAAGGGGGACAGTAACCACCCACTTCGTCAGTGAAACTTTTCGCAACTTGAGCGAGGCGCGAACTCCCGTCTACCAGATGGCAAGCAAGAACGCTACCACTGCGCCAGCGAGCAGTGTATTTACCTAATTGTATTTACCTAATTGTGATATACAGGAAATGAGCTACGCTCGTGGGGTCCCGTCTCTGTTTCTCAATAAGTCAAATTTTGCCTTAAACTCATTTAAGTTTTTAGACTGGACGATCTCTTTGTCCAGGCTATTCCACAGGTCTATACATCTATACGGAAAACTAAGTTTCTTGATGTCCTTCGAGCAGCTTGGCTTCTTTAGTTTCATTCCGTGTCCTCTTGTTGCTCTCTCATCCCACACAAACAGATTTTCTCTGTCAATTTTATCTACTCCTATCATGGTCCTGAACACTGCAATCATGTCACCCCTCTTTCTCCTTTCCTATAAGGAGGGCAAATCCAGCCTTTCCAGCCTCTCCCTGTATGGCAAATCTGCCAGACTAGGGACCATCTTGGTTGCTGTTCTTTGTATTCTCTCAGTCTTGGTTATATCTTTCTTTTTGTGTGGGGACCACACTACTGCTGCATATTCTAACCTGGGCCAGATCATGGCCACTATCAATTTTTTCATCATCTCCTCATCCATGTAATGAAATGCCACTCTTATATTGGTCAAGAGTTTATATGTCTCTCTCACTATCTTATTTATGTGCTTTTCAGGTGACAAACTATCCTGGACCAGCACTCCCAAATCTTTCTCTTCTCTCGCTTTTCTTATTGGTTCATTACCCATCAAATAATTCAGTGATGGCCTCTTGGTACTTTTACCCATTTCCAATATTTTACATTTTTTTGCGTTGAATTTCATTTCCCACATCCGGCTCCAATCATATATCCTATCCAGATCCTCCTGTAGCATTTTACAGTCCTCTTCAACCTCTACCTTTCTCAAGATCTTTGCATCATCAGCAAACAGGCTTGCGTAGCTGTTCACTCCATCTAACATATCATTTACATAAATCAAGAACATTACTGGTGCCAACACCGAGCCCTGTGGGACACCACTTGTTACTTCCCTCCATCCAGATGTCCTGTCCTTTATTACTGTCCTCATTTGTCTGTCACTCAAAAAGTCTCTCATCCATTCCAGGAGGCTTCCCTTAAGTCCTCCTATATGCTCTAATTTCCATAATAGTCTCTTGTGGGGTACTTTGTCGAAGGCCTTCTCCAGATCTAAGTACACATAATCCACCCAGCCGTCTCTCTCCTGTAGCACGTCAATCGCCCTTGAGTAGAAGCTCAACAAGTTGGAAACACATGACATTCCACTTCTGAATCCAAACTGACTTTCAGTCAAAATATTCATCTCTTCCAGATATTTTATCCATCTATCTTTCAGGATTCTCTCACACAATTTCGCAACCATACTGGTTTTGGACACTGGTCTATAATTCAGGGGTTCTTCCTTGTTTCCTCCCTTATAGATTGGCACCACATTTGCCCTCTTCCATTCCCGAGGCACTTTCCCCTCTTCCAAGGAGCACACAATTAAATTGTGAATCTTATCCGCCAGTTGTTCTCTGCATTCCTTCAGTACCCAATTAGAGATTGCATCTGGTCCTGGGGCCTTCCTTACATCTTGAGCTCCCAGTAATTTATACACTTCCTGCACTTCCACTTTTATATCTTTTATCACTACATTTCTAATCATTCCCTCTCCTTCCACAAACTCCCTTTCCTTAGTGAAAACCGACTGGAAACATTTGTTCATTACTTCAGCTTGCATTACTGCATCCTTGTAGACCTCTCCTTCTACTTTCAGTTTGGTGATTCCTTCCCTTTGCTTCAATTTGCCATTAACAAATCTATAAAACAATTTGGGTTCATCCTTACATTTGTCAATTATACCTTTTTCAAAGTTCCTTTCTTCCTCTCTACGTATTCTTGTATATTCATTTCTAGTTCTTTTATATTCTTCCTTTTTTCTGATATTACTTCTCTTTTTCCATTTGTTCCATGCCATGTCCCTCTCTTTTTTCGCTATTATACACCTTCTATTAAACCACACCTTTTTCCTGTTTTCTTTCCCACTTATTCTTGGCACATATTTTCCCACTCCCAGATTGTAGAGGTCTAAAAAGATATCCCACTTCCTCTGTATCTCTCTTGTTTCTCTCAATTTTCTCCAGTCCGCATTTTCAAAAAATTTTCTCAATTCTGGAATGTTTGTTTTCCCAAAGTTGTATCTTCCTTGCCTATAAAGCTCATCTCTTGGCACCACGTTCCCTATTATCATCTGGAACTCAATGACCACATGATCACTTTTTCCTATAGGACACAGATAATTTAATGATTCAATTACATCAGGTTCTTTGGATAGTAGCAAATCTAATCTTGCTGGTCTGTCATCACCTCTGAATCGTGTCTCTTCTTTAACCCACTGTGTCATTACATTATTCATTGCTATATTTAACAATTTAGTGCCCCACAAATCTTTGCTGCCTCCTGAGTCCCATTCCTCCCAGTTCACAGCTTTACAATTAAAGTCACCCATTAGGATTATATTGTTGCTTTTCTCGATCACTTTCTGTAGATAACTAACCATGTCTGACAACATCTCCCGGTATTCATCGTCATTCCATGCTCTCGTCTTAAGGGGAACATATACCACTTCCATATCTCTCTTACCATTCTCCCCAGTTTCTAGTTTCAAATTTATGGCTTCGGCCCTGCCCTCTGCAATTTCCACAGTATCTACGTTTATGTTGTCCTTCACTGCTATCATCACTCCTCCTCCCATTTTTTTCTTTTCTGTCTCTTCTCCATAATTTGTATTTTCCACCTCCCATATGAATATCAATATCTTCTTTCAATTTAGTCTCTACAAAGCACATAACATCAGGTTCGTGTGCCCTCAAAAAATCATTGATTTCTAACCTTGCCGATATTAGTCCATCAATGTTTGTGTACGCCACTTTCAAACTTTTTTCATCGTTTTTTATTCTCTCGTCTCTCCTTCCTTCCGTACCACTTTCTCAATTTCTGGTCCATAACTCTCAAATAGAACTCTGTCTTCTCTTTCTCCGTTCGTTGTTAGTTTTTTATCTCTGCTTCCTTTACTAACTCCTTTAATTTAGCTCTTTCCTCTTCATTTGCATCTCTCCCAATCCAAACATTTTTAAACCCCTCTTTCTCTGACAATTTCCACGTTCTACTTATGATTTCATTCACTATTACTTGGGACTTAAACTTTACTTTCAAGGGCCTTGCCCCACCATCCTTATACTTTCCTAACCTAAACACTTCTTCAATCTCTTCTTGGGCTTCATTGTTTCCTTCCATAGCCACTGCTATTATTTCTTTAGCCTTGCTCAGTTCCTCTCTCTCTCTTTCAGATCTTACTGTCATTCATTTTTCTTTTATTCCTGAGATTATGACACATTTTTTCTTGTCTGCTACATCCCTGACCAGAGATTCTCTACTTCTTAGTACTCTAACCACTTCCTTCTCCACTTTTTCCTTACTTTGTTGTTCTATGATTTCCTTCAAATTTACATTTCCTTCCTCCTGTATTTTCTTCCACCCCTTATGTTGCTCCTTAATTTCCTGAATATGCTCATCTTGCCTCCTCTATTTTGATTCGTATTCATCTAGTTTGCTTTTTATTCTGTCCCTTTCTTCTTCCAACCTCTTATTCTCCCTCTTCAGCTGTTTTATATCATTTGATGTGGATTCGTTATTCGCCTTTAATTCTGTAACTTCTTTTTCTTGTTCCTCACTACGTGTGCTAACTTTTTCCAGTCTATTCTGTAGGACTTTGATCTCTCTCTCTTGCTCTATGGTCCGTTCCTGCAGCTGCTTAATTACTTCCCATACCTTTTTTAACTCCTGGACATTCCTCTCCGCTGTTTTCTCTACTCCTGCTACTCTTGTTTCTTGCAGCTTATCACTTCCTTTGCCTACATTTAGCTCGGTGAAGCCCACAAATTCCCCCTCGCCAGTTGTAAACAATCTTCCGTCTCTCTCCGCCATGATGCAACCATATGGAAACTTTCTTTTTCACTTTGTCTTGTATTTTTTGGGCCGAAACTTGTATTTTTTAAAACTAATATCCGACGGGACCACCACTCACGCATTCAACCACATAATCACAATAGGCTATCTCCTTTTCGCTGCTAGTTCTGCGATTATTTCCCCTCGATCCAGGAGCAGCTCCGTCTCTCTCCCTCTGCGACCTGTGTGTGTGTGTGTATGTTTTCTTAGCTGCTTTTACTCTCCTGGGTATTAAACCATTTTTATTTTACATATCCTTAAATTTGTGAATAGTTTTGGCACACACTATTTAATTTGGTACTGCATTCCACTGATCAATTGCCCTATTTGGGAAACTGAATTTCCTTACGTCTTTGTCGCCTCTCTTTTTATGAAGTTTTTTCACAGTGTACTCTTGCTGATGCCTCCCCTTAGGTTATATATGCATTGATGTCTATTTTCTCTTTTCATGAGATGCATTTACATAACATTATCATGTCTCCTCTTTTCTTTCTCTCTTGTAATGTTGGTAGGTTCAGTTTTCTAGTTTTTCTTCGTAACTTAGATCCGTTAAGCTTGGTACCCATCATGTAGTGGCCCTTTGTAGGTTTTCAATCTTATCTATATGTTTCATCAGATCAGGATTCCAGACTGCAGATGCATGTTCCAAGATTGGTCTGATGAATGATATTAACTTACTCAGCATGTCATTTACATTGTATATGTGAATGCTATTCTCATACAAGAAAGCAGTGTGTGCATGTTCTGTACCTTCTCATTTATGTGGTTAGCTGGAGATAGTCTGTTATTTATAATCACTCTTAGGTCCTTCTCCTTTTCTGATATGTGTAGGGTTGACCTTCCTAACTTATAATCCCAATTTGATCTTTTTGCTTTTACCATACTTAATTACGTGGCATTTGTCCATATTGAATTCCATTTGCCATCTATTGCTCCATTCATGAAGCTTATTTAATTCTTCTTGTAGCACTCTACAAGAGTCTGTGTTTGTAATTCTCCTTTGTACTGTATTTTTGTATCATCAGCAAACAAATTTAGATAGCTTCCATTTCCAATGTTGCTGTCTATATCATTTATATATTCAGTACTAAAAACATAATTGGTGCCAGCACTGAGCCCTGTGGAACTCTGCTAGTCACTTCCCTCCATGATAAGTAATTATCCCTTAGTACTGTTCTCATTTCCCCTTTTCTGAGAAAATCCAGTATCCAACAGTACTGTACAGAGTATCTTGGATTCCTCCTTGATGGTATAGTTTCCATAAAAGTCTTTTGTGTGGTACTCTGTCAAATGCTTATTAAAATCTAAATAGATACCATCCACCCATCCCTCACTTTTCTGTAGTGTTTCTGCAACTCTATCATAGAAGCTTAATGTATTTGGAACACATGATTTTCCTTCTCTAAAACTGAACTGTATTTCTGTTATTGCATTTTTCCAGATGGTTTACCCAAATTTTTCTTATTAGCATTTCTAGAACCTTGCTTACATCACTGGTCAGGGATACGGGTTGGTAGTTGACACTGAGCTCTATAGTATGAAGGGGCTATCTCTGCAGCGAGCGTGTGACTTTGGTTGCCACAGTGAAACACCTGCACTTGTCGCCTCCACCATGGAACACTGTTCTTAGCTTGCTGTTTCTGTTTTGCTGTTGCTTACATATGCTGAACAGTGGGCCATGGCACTATATTTTAGCTGCGCAGTGGACTACGGCGCTATATTTTCAGAATTCATCGGCTGATTTCAAAAGGCCCGGATGTCGAGTGTAGTGCATAAACATCATCAGCTCCGCCCTGGGCCCCTGGTGGCGGGCACACAAACTACATGGCGTTACCCATGAGAAAGCCTCTCCATACTATAGAGCTCAGTGGTAGTTGAGTGGATTTTGTCTATTTCCTTTATTGAATAGGGGAACAATGTTTACCTTCTTCCAAATATCAGGCAGTAAGTCCTCGTTTTTCGCTGTTTGATGTTCCGCTAAAATGTCGCGAAACGTGAAACGATGAAGTGTGAAGTTAAGAACCTATGGGAAAAATAGACGGGCGTTCCAGTGGGACAGCTACCTTACCATACTGAAGTTCTATAACATCAAACAGGCCCTACCCAAAATTAAATATGGAGTGTTTACTAGTTGCTTATACAGCATAACACAGCATAACACAATAAACACGTACCTGAAGTGACATTATAAAGAAATGCAAACCAAAAGTTCTTACCAGAAATAAAGTAAACATTGGCATGAGTGGCAGGTAAAGGTGTGTTGAGGGTGGATGGGCTAGTTACTGGGTGACATGGGCCTCTCTGGGGAAGCCCTGTCACCTAAGCCGAAGCCCTCAAAGTTGAATTCAGGCTCCAGCAACTCCACTTCCTCTCTGTCCACTTCTCCGTCATCCTCCTCTCCTGTCATGTCTGTCTTGCATAATAGCAGCCACATTCTGTGTCACATTAAAAAAACGTGTGATCCTGGCTTGTCTCTGCTCCAGTAGGTTTCTGTTGTAGACTGCCATCAATTAAGACTTCAGATCATTCAAGGTGGATAGGATCTGGGTAGCCTCAGGCATACTCCCGGTGTATGTCTCGAAGGTTGTTGCCATGTCGGTTATGGTGGACAGGCTGTGGGACAATTTGTGGGTGGTCAACTTCTCCTGTGCAGTATGCTCTGGCCTTTCATTCTCTTCACTACAGTTCATCTCTTCCTCTGTTATGTCAACCACACCTGAGTCTAAGTCGTAGTGTGTCGAGTGGTGTCTTACAGCCGTTTCGTCCACCTCTGCTGTGCCTATGCTCGTGTGTCTGAATGCTTCCACAGTTGCTGCCAGAGTGTCATCTTCCCTCTGCTGCTCACCTTCCATAGTCAGATGAGGGAAAAGTTTCTTCCACCCATGTGTTATAGTGGCTGGAGAAATTTTTTCCCAGCATTTGACCATGATGTCCACAGCATTTTTTATGTTGAAGTCCTTCCAAAACTGACTTACTGTCTTGCCAGGTCGAAAATGGGCAGGTGGTGGTGGGGGTCTGGTTATGCTAGGAGGCTGGTCTGGCCTTGAGGACGGGCCTGGTCTGGGCTCCTCTAGACTACTTTGTGACTGTTCTGGCCTGAGAGACAGTGCTGCGGGTGTGGGTTGTTGGTCGTCATTGCTGTCAGAATCTTCCTTCTCTTCCTGAATCTGCTGCAAAATTCCACTGTCACTTGCCTCTTTCCTGAGTCTGGCATGCACCGTAGAGTAGAACATATTCTTAACATTGGCGATGATCTCTTGGTCTAGTGGTTGGAGTTTTGAGTTGTGTTGGGAGGTAAGAAAACAACCTGGACGTCTGGGTGACGGTCGGCAAGATATCTGGTATGTGACCTTGCATTATTCATAAAAAGGACAACTTTAAATGCCAGATTCATTTTCCTGCAGTGCATCTGTGTGTCGGGAAGGAAGTACCTGTCAAACCACTTGTGTGACAAACTCTCCACCATGTAGCCTCTCGGTGTGACCTCCCAGTAAACGTTTAGGTTGTTCATGTTACAGTGTCGGTAGGGCCGTGGTTTATGGAACTTGTGAATTATTAGTGGCTTCATCTTGTGTGAGCTGGAAGCATTGCAGGTAAGTAAGACACTCAGCCTCTCTCTCTATTCATCTTCGTGCCGACTGCCTGTCTCTGTACCTTCATCACGTATGTGAATCTTGCTGACCGCTTCCAGAATAAACCAGTTTCATCACAATTATACACCTGGTGCCATGAATACCCACCCTCCTCAGTAATCTTGCGTGCCTCCTCTGGAAACCTTGCAGTCGCATCAATGTCAGCAGATGCAGCCTCACCATGGTATGCGGCGCACCTCTCCTCACACCTTTTCTTAAACCTGAAGAGCCACCCTGACGAAGCTCTGAACACGGGTGGCGGGTTTATATTCTTCTTGCTGCAAACTGCTTGGTATATCCTAATTGCCTCGTCCTTGATTGCCCTGGTAGAGATGCTTACACCCGCCCGGCTCCTGCTGTTGAGCCAGCGGACAAGGTATCCCTCTGTTATGGCCATTACATGTCTTATCACAGACGATCCCACAATCACGGTCTTGTTGGATGGGAATAACTTGGTCCGGATCGTAACCTTAGGTAAATTATTAGCATAAATACACATGCATGCAAAACAGCCTAAAATCTACTGTACACAGAAAAAATATTTTAAGGCAACACTTAAACAGCAAACTCTTCAGGGTGAACAGTAAACTCTTCAGGGTGAACAGTAAACCTTCATTTGGTGAATATTGATACAGTAAAAAACCGTGGCACAAATAAAGGTTGAGGGGGGAAAAAAACACACACATTTACTTTATTGTTATTTTACGTGCACTCACCTGCTTGTTGAGAGGTTCCTTGTTCTTCCTTAGGGGTATATAATGCAACGTAACAGTAACCAACATTACCGATTTTCATTACAATACTGTATATTCCCCTGAATTGTTCCAACTAACATTTGGTTGGTTAACTCTAAAAACTAACTCCATTAGGTGGATATTGATACAGTAAAAAACAGTGGCACAAATAAAGGTTAAAGGGAAAAAAACACAGACACATTTACTTTATTGTTATTTTACATGCACTCACCTGCTTTTTGAGAGTTTGCCTTGTTTTTTTTTAATGTCCTTATGGTGCTGTCAGGAGCCCCAGTCAAGCGATGTATCTCAGGGGCTGTCAACCCCTCCCCAATGAGCTGCAAAATCCTCTGCTTGTCGGTAGCTGAGTACCGGCGATGTCTCTTGCCAACCCTGTATGGCCGCTTCTCCTTAGGCTCTGGTGCTGGCTGTGCAACATCAACCTCAGCTCGTCGCTCCGCGTGCTCTACCTCACCGGCGCGCTGCATCTCAGACGTCTAGAAGTGGGTCAGGAACTCGCAAGCTACGAGGCGAGGACAGCACAAAAAACACAATGGCGCTTGGGTCTGTAGTACCGCCGCTGTATCAGTAGAGGGCAGGGTGGTCACAAGATGGCCACCAACAAATGAACATCAGTATGCGTCATCTGCTGAGTGTTGGCTGCTGGCTGGAAGCGACGGCGAAATTTGGGAAAAAGTGACAAAGTTCACGACATGTTGTAAACTTTTTTCTATCGCGATTAATGAAGCATCGAAATAAAATGTGTCGAAATATGAGGACTTGACTTAAGGATTTCTTGAATATTACATATACTGGTCTGCTCAACTCCACTTTCATGTAACACACTCAATCTGAAATTTCATTAGGACCACTAACTTTGTCTAATTTCTCAACTCTTCCTGTACCTCATGTTCCGATATTCATATATCTATTAATGTGTGTGTGGGCATACTTGTTCCTTATCATCTGTCTCAGAATTACTCTCTTCAGTAAAAACTTTTTGGAAATATTTTTAAAGAACTTCACAAATATCTTTTTCTTGGATATAGGTTTTCACCTCATCCATGTGTGTGTATGAAGAGTACATTACAGTATTATAACATGTGTGTCAGCAGGGTGTTAGGGTAAAAAGTCAGAAGGAATAATTTGACTGAGTGGCCAGAAGCAGGGAGGCCTTTATATCGATTTACCAACAGTTTATCAAGTTTACCTAGCAAGACGGAGATCAGGATATCACCCAGCCCTTCCGTTACCAACTTTTATTCAGGTTGATTTGACTCTCAGACGATGTGTCCTGCTTGTAGAACAGGCCCACACAACACACATAATGGAACACTGCACAGCACTTGCCACACTAGGACACAGACACAGCATTAACAGTGTGGGGAACCCATGGCTTAACCTCACAGGGGCAGTACCTTACCTGCAGTCAACAGGTCTGCTCAGTCAGATAGTGCCGTTTTCTTTTCCTGGTAACCTGGCAGTAGCAGGTATTACTCGTACTCAGGGTCTTGGTATACTGTACTGGCATTTTCTTGATCATGAAATGCTGATTAAAATTATGTGTCAGTAGCTGCGAGATGCAACCACGAGTGTTGTTCAAGACAGAAGTCAAACCCTTCTTTTCAGAGCCTCTGCAAAATATCGCGCTAGAATGACAAAATGGAATAGATAGAACTGATAGACTGAGGGCTTTCTCCTCTCCCCTACCATTGCATTATCTGTCCACCTTAACTTGACAGATATTTTCATCTGTTTGCATCTTCATTTTCCATTGCTCAGAGACCCTGGAAGGCAGAACTCTGGCTCTGCACCCTTTCTCTAGTGTTTCTTCATGACCACCTTATTCTGGTGTTGATCTTTGTTACAGTTCAGCATTCACGATGGAGAGAAGGCAATTTTAGGCCATATTAAAGTGGAGAAAGTATAGTGGAAGTAGGGTTAAGATCATTATGATGATGTTGGCAAAATGGGAGCTTAGAAGGATGAGTCTAACCTCATTTCATTATCTGCCTCAAAAATCATATAAAAGTTATATATTGATATAGAACCGTACCTTTGTGCTTGTGTGTCATTGTAATTGCAAACTGCTTGCTGTGTGTTGTGAAGGTATACCTCATAGTCTCTATCCACTTCAGCCTGAGGGATGTACTTTTAAATTTTATTATTATCTCCAGATAGTTTTGTTCAAGTTAGGGGATGACCTTATTAGTGAAGGCAATTAAGGATGCTCATGTGAAACCCTACGAGCTCAGAGTCTCTGGAACTGAGTAAAGTAATTTGAATAAAGCAAAAAAGAAAAAAAAATCAGACAGATTAGTAGTAGTTGTTTTATTATAGGTATGATCAACCTTTTCTGGGATTACAGGAGTTTATATAATCTCTGTCTTATAGGTTATGGTCTGTTAATAATAGAAGTAATTGTCAGTATCAGAATTTAAGGTCTTTTTTTATTGGAGAAGTAAGGGAAAGTGTAATGCAAGAGGATGATGGCCCAACAATTTTATTGGCAAGAAGGGTTGAAATTTGATAGAAAATTTCTGTAACAGGTTAAAGGCACATAGAGTATAGCATCTGTGTCAAAGCATTCAGAACTTACTGTAATAATCTAAAATATTAAGGTGATTTCATACTGGTAAAATTTTAAAACTTTAGTTTGTTCAAGAAAACCACTTTTATGCCCATTATTGTGCCTATGAAAAAACCATCATGCCTAATCTCTTTTGTGGAAAAATATGATAGTCATATTGATTTGTGGGAACTGAAAGGATATAACTAATGACTGGAAGAGATTGAAATGGTGTGGAATAATGGAATACAGTTGAGACAGAGTAAGGTTAAGTAAAGGTCTGTTGTCATGCCCACCATTACAACATGGATGCTATTGGTTATATTTTGCCAACCCCCAAACCCACTAAAAATATGTACACACTGGTGATAAATAATATTACATTTATAGCTCCAGGTTCACATAAAACTTCCAATAGCCCCAGGTTCACATAACACTTCAATCCAGTGGACAGCAGGCTGAAGTTGCACTTCTCTGGCAGTCCACCATCCCACTTCTAGGGATAGAGAGGGTAGTTCACCATCCCCAATTCAAGGGATAGAGAGGGTAGTGGAGTTGCCTGGCTATGTTGGTGGCACCAGATGAAAGTATCACTCTCCAGCAGTGTGTGTGTGTGTGTGTGTCTCTTACCTAATTGTTCTTACCTAATTGTATCTTTACAGGACTGAGTCAAGCTTGTGCTGTCTCATGTATTAAACCATTTTTATCATACATATCCTTAAATTTATGAATAGTTTTGGCATGCATTATTTCATTTGGTAGCGCATTCCACTGATCAGTTGTCCTATTTGGGGAACTGAATTTCCTTACGTTTTTATCACCTCTCTTTTTGTGTATTTTTTTGCAGTCCCCTATTGCTGATGCTTCCCCCTAGATCATATATTCATTTATGTCTGTTTTCTCTTTCCCTGAAATGCATTTAGTATATAGCAAAATCATGTCTCCTTTTTTCCTTCTCATGTAGTGTTGGTAGATTCAATTTTTCTAGTCTTTCTTCATAGCTTAGATCCCTTAAGCTTAGTACCCATCTTGTAGCTGCCCTTTGTACTTTTTCAATCCTATCTATGTGTTTTTTGAGATAAGGATTCCAGACTTCTGATGCATACTCCATGGTTGGTCCGATGAATTATGTTGTTATCTTTCTCAGAATGTCTTCATTTATATACAGTATCCTGTATGTGAATGCTATTCTCATATTAGCAAGCAGTGTATACATGTTATGTACCTTCTTACTGATGTGATCAGCCAGAGATAGTCTGTTATTTATAATCATATCTAGGTCCTTCTCCCTTTCTGATAAGTGTAGGGTTGATCTTCCTAACTTATAATCCCAGTCTGGTGTTTCTCACTTTTACCAAACTTAATTACATGACACTTGTCCACATTAAATTCCATTTGCCATTTATTGCTCCATTCATGAAGTTTATTTAATTATTCTTGTAGCTTTCTGCAAGAATCTGTGTTATAATAGTAATTTTCCTTTGTATTTTTGCATCATCCGCAAACATATTTTGATAGCTTCCATTTCCAGTGTTAGTGTTATGTCATTTATATATACTAAAAACATTATTGGTGCCAGCACTGAGCCCTGTGGAACTCTGCTAGTCACTTCCCTCCATGATAAGTAATTGCCCCTTAGTACTGGTCTCATTTCCCTTTTTCTGAGAAAATCCTGCATCCAACAATACAGGTTGCCTTGGATACCTCCTTGATGGTACAGTTTCCATAAAAGTCATTGGTGTGGTTCTCTGTCAAATGCTTTCTTGAAATCTAAATAGATACTGTTCACCCGTCCTTCTCTTTTCTGTAATGTTTCTGTAACTTTTTTTTTTTTTTTACCTGTCCTACTCTGGGCAAAGGCTTCAGGGCCTATTTCCAAGTCCCACTGGTCTGTCATAGTAGCTTAATAGATTAGTAATACATGGTTTTCCCTTTCTAAAACTGAACTGCCTTACTGTTATCATACTGTGTTCTTCTAGATGGTTTACCCAGACTTGTCTGATCAGCTTTTCGTAGTGCAGTAAGACCTCACTATAACGGTCTAATTGGGGCTCAGGCCAGTCCGAAATATGCGATTTTCCGATAAAAGCGACATCCGGACTTACCCCTGCTAATCCGGACTTTTTCCGATATATCAGACATTAGTCCGGATTGCATCGGTAGTTTTCACCACCATTGCAGTATTGTACTGTGTTATACCTTCACTACATTAATCAAATGGTATAATAATACTGTACTGTGCACTGAAAAACATGTCTTTTACTTGTCTTATTGTGGTGAACATAGCTGAAGTTGTCAGGCAGTCCGTACTGCTTTCTGCCTATATCGGACTTTTTCCGACTATAATATCCGATGTAATAGAGCCAAAGGCATGTTCGAATATTGGTTTTGTCCGGATATTGGTCCTGAAACTCCAGCACTGGTTTTTCATGACCCTAACCTAACCTAACCTATATCAGAAACCTACCTTCCTACCTCCCTACTGGACATGTATAGCACTTATTTAGGTCCCTTTTCACATAAATAATGCACACATAGCATGAATTTATTGAATTTTAACTAAAAAATGATGATTTAGAGGTGAGTGAGTCATAGGTGCTCAGAACTTGCCAGCATAGTATAAGTAAGTATCTGACATGGAAATCATCTTTTCTCACATTTTATGCACTAAATTATTGGATACAAAGCATCTAATACAGTAAATGATGTCAATTGCTACCAGAAAATTGGTTAGGTTAGGTTAGGTTAGGTTAGGTTATGACCGGACATGAAATTCACTGCCTTTCACCTTTTTCCTAGCTGTTGCACTTAAGAACCATGCATGAAAGAATTAAATTAAAAGCAAGAAATTATGATTAACACAATGTTAGGTTAGGTTAGGTTAGGACCGGACATGAAATTCACTGCTTCCACCTTTTTCCTAGCTGTTGCACTTAAGAACCATGCATGAAAAAATTAAATTGCAAGCAGGAAATTATGATTAACATTTAGGGTAATTTTTTAACACATTTACAGCATGATGAAAACAGATTAGGCATGAAAATCTTTATGGTAAGCATAGATTAGGTTAGGACAGGTTAGGTTAGGTTAGGTTAGGACTCGTCATTTCGTTTTTGAAGGCTGCAACATGCTTGCATGCGTCGGCCTTTTTGGATTGGAGCGTGTAGCATTTTATGACCGGATGCCCTTCCTGATGTCTACCAATGACCCTTGGGTGGATTCGATCCTTCGACCCTACGGCCAGAGCAGAGCGCTCTAACCCACTGAGCCACGGCTGGACATGAAATTCACTGCTTCCACCATTTTCCTAGCTGTTGCACTTAAGAACCATGCATGAAAAAATTAAATTGCAAGCAGGAAATTATGATTAACATTTAGGGTAATTTTTTAACACATTTACAGCATGATGAAAACAGGTTAGGCATGAAAATCTTTATGGTAAACATAGGTTAGGATAGGTTAAGTTAGGTTAGGTTAGGTTAGGTTAGGACAGGACCGGACATGAAATTCACTGCTTCCACCTTTTTCCTAGCTGTTGCACTTAAGAACCATGCATGAAAAAATTAAATTGCAAGCAGGAAATTATGATTAACATTTTGGGTAATTTTTTAACACATTTACAGCATGATGAAAACAGGTTAGACATGAAGTTAGGGTACTTACGAACAAGAAGCTGCTGTCCTGATGTAATAACCCACTCTATCATCTCAGACTCTGACAGGAAGACCTTGCACCTGACAAACTTTTCCAATTGAGAATCACCAGCACTTATCACCAACACTTTCCACAACGTTTTCTTTTTATAACTGGAATTGCATCACTTCACTGCACTGTACATAACAGTAAATTCCATCATCACACACATGATGAAGAAGGTGAAGAGCAGTATCAAGCACTGTAGGAGGTAGGGTATCACCACAAAAGCAATCACTTTGGCCGCCATTGTCGGAGGTGTTCACGAGGCAACAACTGAGTGGGTAATGGCGACCGACAGACAGGCGCCACGCGCGTAAACACAGCTGATCGGCGCGGGCGGGAAATTCAAACTGACGCGGTCCCCAAAAATCGGAATTTTTTCAATTTTTTTCAAATTTTTTGGCATTTTGGGGGTTCGGCAGCCCACAATATCCGAATAGTGAGTATGTCCGAGTATTGGACATCTGAATAATAGAGGGATTACTGTATAGGAGCTTAGTCCGGTAGCTCCTCGAGTCCAATAAAAGCGAATTCCGGTCTACTGAAGTCCGTTATATCGAGGTTTTACTGTATCTTGCTTACAACACTGGTCAGTGATACTGGTCCGTAGTTGAGAGGATTCTGTCTATTCTCTTTCTTGAATAGGGGAACAATGTTTGCTTTCTTCCAAATATCAGGTAGTTTACCTTGAACTATGGATTCCTTGAGTATTAAATATGATGGACTGCTTAACTCTTCTGGACATTCATGTAACACCCAACCTGAAATACTGTCAGGACCATATGCTTTTCCTTTCTCTAATTTACGTAGCTCTTCTTTTACTTCTTTTTCTGATATTTGCATGTCTGGTAATATGTATGGGCATGCATATACCATATCATCTCTTCCAAAATTATTTTCATTTGTAAAAACTGAATGGATGTTTTCATTCAGTGCTTCACAAATATCTTTTTCTTGTGTATAGATGATCCCCTTGTTCGTAATGGACCATATTTTATGTGAAACTTTGGTTTTGCTTCAGATGTACCTGTAATATAGCTTAGGTTGATCACTACTTTTATTTGTAATGGCTTCCTCAAACTGCCTTTGAGCTTCCCTCCTTATCTTTGTAGAATCATTTTTTGTCTGTTTATAGTTGTTACATGCCCTCTCACTATTGTCTTCTGTACCTATTCCACAGCAAATCTCTTTTTTCTTATGATTATTTACATTCTGTATTAAACCATTTCTTTATTTTCATTTCTGTTTCTTTGTGCTGAGGGATGTAATTTTGGACTCCTATTTCATAAAAAATCACAGAATTTTCTATATGTAATATTTAAATCTTGCCTCAAAGCTCCTTTTCCCAATCCATTTCTAAGAAGTACTTCTTCAGGTCATGATAGTTGCCCTTTTTGTAGTTTATATTCTTTGTAACTTTCATTACTGGTAACTATGTCATATGCAATCCTGAAGTTACAATTTAATACTTCATGGTCACTTTTGCTGAATGTAGGGTGATACATTATATTGTCAGTATCATTTTCTTGCCTAGTAAATACAAGATTTAGTATTTATGGATCATTAAGTCATCTTTTCATAGTGTTTTCCTTTACATGTTTTGGTAGGAAAAACTCCTGCACAAGATCCAGGAGCTTTTGATGCCAACAGCTTTCAAGGCTTCGTACATCTACAGTATTCCAATTTATATTTGTATTGAAATCTCCAGTTAATATAATTCTTTCAGATTTCTCTTCCATTCTGTTTAGTAATGTTCTTAAACTCTGAATTGTTCTTTTCTACCGGGTCTTCATATTCGCCTCTTTCCCAAGTGTTTGTTTTGGGAGGCATGTATAAATTTGCCACAATATTTTCCCTTCAGATGTGTTAATCTCCAATGCCATCAGCTCTACTTGTGAGGGTATATCTAGTTTTATTCCTTTGTTAAGATCATAATTCCTCCTCCTATTCTAAAATTTATGTCTCTTCTCCTTATACTGTATTCCTCTAAGTGTAGGACATCGTATGATATCTTTCGGGTTAATTTTGTTTCAGTTAGGCAAATAATATGTGGTTCCATTTCTTTGGTATAGTCTTTCATCTCTAATAATTTAGACACCATTTCATCTACATTTCAGTACATAAACTTAATCATCTTGTTTACATACTTGCCATAATCTGAGTCTACTACCTTCCTTCCTTTTAATCCCTGTTGGTTATGTACCATGTTCATACCTGCAATCCAATTACTTTGTCAAAATATTTACTCTTCTCCCACTCTGATCTTTCCTCATTCTTTGTTTTTATCTCCTTCCTCTTTTTTAGTATTCCCAATTCCTCGAGTTAGGAATATTTTTATCCATACTTTTTTAATTCCTCTTTTCCATCAGTCTGTTTGCATTTTTTAGTATTTCCTCCTCAGTGCTCACACTCTGGAAGGTTACTTTCAGGGGCCCTTGACTTATTTATCTCATATTTCCCCAGCCTTTTGTGTTCCTCCATGTCTTTATCACAGATTTCCTCTGATACTTCCTTCAATATACAGTAATCATTATATTTGCCATCTCCTTTTTGTCTCTCAAAATTTTGTTTTTTATTTCTTCTTCATCAATACCAGTGATCACTTTAGATTTGTTGATATCTGCTAAATCTGTGACCAATTTTGGGCTGTTTTTGATTAATTCTTTCACTTCCTTTCTAATTCTTTTTTCTTCAACCCTTGTTTCATTCTTTACTTTCACCATTTCAGCATACTTAGTTTCTACATCATATTTGTAACTTTGCATCACTTCATTCACCTGGGCTATCTTCTCTTTAGTATCACTGCTCTTGTCTGTCAGACTGCTTGCTTGCCAAAGGCTAATTGTCTCTGTATCATTTCTGAACTTCTCCATAATACTCTCATGGTTGACAACTGTACTTGCCATTTCACTAATTCTCCTTCTAAGTGAACTCACCTCAACTGACAGCTCATCTATTGTTAAGTCTTGTTTGTTTAATTCTTTTACTAATTTTTCATCTTCTTCCTTCTGCTTGCGCAATTGCTTCTTAATTTCATCTGTTTCACTTTGAAAAGTCTTCTCCAGTTTATTCACTTCCTCTGCTAGTTTGTCATATGTTTCCATTTCAGCTAGTTCTTATCAGAAATCATCATCTTGTTTTCTACCTTTATCCCTTTTCTTAACTCTTCCATATTCACTTTACTAAAGATGTGTGTGTGTGTGTGTGTGTGTGTGTGTGTGTGTGTGTGTGTGTGTATTTACCTAATTGTGATATACAGGAAATGAGCAACACTCGTGGGGTCCCGTCTCTTTTTCTCAGTGAGTAAAGTTTTGCTTTAAACTCGTTTAAGTTTTTAGACTGGACGATCTCTTTGTCCAGTCTATTCCACAGGTCTATGCATCTATATGGAAAACTAATTCCTTGATGTCCTTCAAGCAGCTTGGCTTCTTCAGTTTCAGTCTGTGTCCTCTTGTTGCTCTCTTATCCCATACAAACAGATCTTCTCTATCAATTTTATCTACTCCCATCATGGTCCTGAACACTGCAATCATGTTGCCCCTCTCTCTCTCCTTTTCTCAAAGGAAGGCAAATCCAGCCTTTCCAGCCTCTCTCTGTACAACAGATCTGCCAGACTGGGGACCGTCTTGGTTGCTGTTCTTGTTTATATCTTTCTTTTTGTGTGGGGACCACACTACTGCTGCATATTCTAACCTGGGGTGGATCATGGCCACTATCAATTTTTTCATCAACTCTTCATTCATGTAATGAAAAGCTACTCTGATGCTGGTCAAGAGTTTATATGTCTTTATCTTGTTAATGTGTTTTTCAGGTGACAAAACTATCCTGGACCAGCACTCCCAAATCTTTCTCTTCTCTCGCCTTTGTAATTGGTTCATTACCCATCAAATAATTCGGTGATGGTCTCTTGGTGCTTTTACTCCTTTCCAATATTTTACATTTTTTTGCATTGAATTTCATTTCCCACATCCAGCTCCAATCATGTATCCTATCCAGATCCTTCTGCAGCATTTTACAGTCCTTCTCAACCTCTACCTTCCTCAAGATCTTTGCATCATCAGCAGACAGACTTGCTTAACTGTTCACTCCATCTACCATATCATTTACATAAATCAGGAGCATTACTGGCGTCAACACCTAGCCCTGCGGGACACCACTTGTTACTTCTCTCCATCCAGATGTCCTGTCCTTTATTACTGTCCTTAATTGTCTGTCTCTCAAAAAATCTCTCATCCACTGCAGGAGGTTTCCCTTCAGTCCTCCTATATGCTCTAATTTCTACATTAGTCTCTTGTGGGGTACCTTGTTGAAGGCCTTCTCCAAATCTAAATACACATAATCCACCCAACCGTCTCTCTCCTGCAGCACGTCAATTGCTCTTGAGTAAAAGCTCAACAAGTTGGAAACACATGACCTTCCACTTCTGAATCCAAACTGACTTTCAGTCAAAATATTCATCTCTTTCAGATATTTTATCCATCTATCTTTCAGGATCCTTTCACACAGTTTTGCTAGTTGGGGGCACTGAGTCTGTAGTTGAGGGGTTCTTCCTTGTTTCCTTCCATATAAATTGGTACCACATTTGCTCTCTTCCATTCCCGAGGCACTTTCCCTTCTTCCATAGAACACACAATTAAACTGTGATTCTTATCTGCCAGTTGTTTTCTGCATTCCTTCAGTACCCAATTAGAAATTCCATCCGGTCCTGGGGCTTTCCTTACATCTTGAGTTTCCAGTAATTTGTATACTTCCTGCACTTCCACTTTTATATCTTTTATCACTATATTTCTAGTCATTCCCTCCCCCTCCACAAATTCCCTTTCATTAGTAAAAACCGTTTGGAAAAACTTGTTCATTATTTCAGCTTGCATTGCCGCATCTTTATAGACCTCTCCTTTTACTTTTTTTTTTTTTTCCCAAGCAGTCCTCCTACATACCATACACCTCTACATGTCACCACTTCGGCGCTAACACCCACCGTCCATATTCATACAGGACTGGTGTATTGGTATTAGCGGGGGTATTTTTACGACATGTCGGTGGATCTTCTGGTAGATAAGTAAAGCCTGAATTAATGAAATTCAAATCCATAAACTGTTCCCTGCCCCAACGGGGATTTGAACCTGGGTCCATCGGGACTGCAGGCCACCTCTCTACCGAATGAACAGTTTGGTGATTAATTCCTTCAGTTTCAGTTTGCCATTGGTAAATCTATAAAACAATTTGGGTTCATCCTAACATTTGTTAATTACAGTACTGTATACCTTTTTCAAAGTTCCTTTCTTCCTCTCTACGTATTCTTGTATATTCATTTCTAGTTCTTTTATAATCATCCTTTGTTCTGTTTTAACCTCTCTTTCTTCATTTGTTCCATGCCATGTCCCTCTCTTTTTTTGCTATCATACACCTTCTATTAAACCACTCCTTTTTCCTGTTTTCTTTCCCACTTTTGGAACATATTTTTCCACTCCTGAATTACAGAGGTCTAGAAAGATATCCCACTTCCTCTGAATCTCTTTTGTTTCTCTGAATTTTCTCCAGTCTGCATTTTCAAAAAATTTTCTCAGTTCTGTAAAGTTTGCTTTCCCAAAGTTGTATCTTCCCTGCCTATAAAGCTCGTCTCTTGGCACCACGTTCCCTATTATCATCTGGAACTCAATGATCACATGATCACTTTTTCCTATAGGACACAGATATTTCACTGATTCAATTATGTCTTGTTCTCTGGTTAGCAGTAAATCTTATCTTGCAGATGTGTCATCACCTCAGAATCATGTCTTTTCTTTGACTCACTTCGTCATTACATTATTCATTACTATTGTAATGCTACGTATTTGTGGGTCGGGTTCTCGTCCCTCAAATACACAGGCTACAGCGGGTTCCTATGCTAGACCAGGTCGGCAATTCTAAGGAAAGGACTGGACACAAAAACAAGGCAGTGGTTGTTACACACATATGTATTACAAATATCTTCCCAGAAACAATAATACATCAATAAATACACTAGATGCTGGGTTACCCGGGGATGGGTTAACACAAGGTTTTACATGACTGGAAATCTGTCTCTATACTGGCTTAGGAAAAGTATGGCAATATTCACCCAGCACTTATGGCACAAAATACACTTATGATTCAGGACACAGGAATGGATTTACTACAATTTCCCAATCTCGTATAGCACTGGACAGCACTGATACATGAATTATGTTAACACCTGTGTCAAAAGTCACTCACCTGGCCGGAAGTCTATCTCGAATGGAGCCTGCCGCGCAGCGATCACTGAAGGGGGGGACTGCGGTATTCTAGCGAGACATTTGGAGATGGCTAGACATACTATAGCTAATATGCCTGGACACTGGGGTGGGTGGAGGTTTAATACACAAGGGGGGAGGCATGATTGGAATAATATCTTATCCTTCTGTTAGTCACTGTGGTGTTTCACCAGCATGCCTGTGCACTAGGGAGGGAGAGTTTTAATAAACAAGAGAATGGCACGATCGATATAATATTATTGTTAGTTACTGTGGTGTTTTGCTTGTTGGGGGATGCATGGGACTCCACTCGGGATATAAATTAGGCCAAAGTTACTATTGGGCTCGTCCAGTCTTACACTCTGGGCTGCTGGTCACTTTATCACTAGAATATACTATGAGGAATTACTCGCATGGTATAAACTAATGTACACATATATCTGGGCCTAGAAGGCACACACACAGGTAAAGTCCACTCGTTTCACCATCACTGGTGGGGCGCAGGTTGATTCCTCTGTCCGGAAGAAAGGCAGAGTGACGCGCCCTGGGCGGGGCCCCACACGTAGTCGTGGGGCTAAGGGCTCGGCCCGACGAGAGCCAGGAGATGGGCCTGACGTCGAGTCTGGGAGAGACTCGGAGAGATCCCGCCCACAGGTAAGTCGCGCCCTGGTGTTTGGGGTAACTCCCGGGATGACTGAGGACCCAGGGTACTGGAACCCAGGGTTGCTGGACTGCGGCAACAGCTGGAGGGCGGCGGCGCCGTCAGGGTCATCACACGGGAACCTTGGGCTGGGGGAGTAGTGGACAGGGCCCGACGTTGGCTGCTGGGTCTGCTGGGGCTCCGCCTCGGCTGCTGTTCACACTGGTGGAGTTGCAGGGAATGAAGGCCTTGGGTGAGGCCTTGCCACGGCTCGGGGGAAGGGTCCTCTCTGGCTGCAGGATCTCCTGTGGGAGAGAAGTGGATTGTGGCCTGCTCTACCTCCAGCCTGACGTGACTAGTGGCCAACATTGTAGTGGCACAGGGGACTACAGCTTTAGTGCAGCTAGTGGCCCGTACCATGGAGCTAAGAGAACTAGTAGCAGAGGGACAGACTATGGCCGATCCTGCCTCATACCCAATACAGCTTGTGGCCAGTACTGCGGCGCTACTCTGGGGGGAACGACTACAGGAGCTCGATGACTTATGGCCAGTCCTATCCTGCAGCGGGGATGCAACTGGGGAACGGACTATGGCCGGTTCTGCCCCGTACCCAGTATGACTGCCGCCAATACCACGGTGTTGCATGGAGTTGTAAACTCCACCCTTTACCTGGTAAGTGGAATTTCGGCCGGAGACTAGGCGCCGGTGACTGCTACCTTTCCGGGGCATCAGCTGGGAGTAAGAGGGGTGCCGGGGAGGGATACAGGTGCGCTGTTCCTGCTCTGAGCCGCTCAGTGTCAGCGGCGGACCCCTGGTGGTACTGGGGGGGTTGGTGTCGTCTGCATCGGCCGTCACGTCATCTGCGGCCTTTACTCCTAACTCCCGTATTTCAACTATGTTTAACAATATAGTGCCCCACAAATCTTCACTGCCTCCTGAGTCCCATTCCTCCCAGTTCATCTCTTTACAATTAAAATTATCCATTAGAATTAAATTGTTGCTTTTCTCAATCACTTTCTGTAGATAACTAATCATGTCTGACAACATCTTCTGGTATTCATTGTCATTCCATTCTCTTGTCTTAGGGGGAACATATATTACTGCCATATCTCTCTTACCATTCTCTCCAGTTTCTAATTTCATATTTATCACTTTGGCCCTACCATTTCCACAGTATCTACATTTATGTTGTCCTTCGCTGCTATCGTCACTCCTCCTCCCGTTTTTTCTTTTCTGTCTCTTCTCCAGTTTGTATTTACCATTTCCAATATGGATATCAATATCCTCTCTTAACTTGGTCTCTACAAAGCACATAACATCAGGTTCATTGTACCCTCAGGAAATCACTGATTTCTAACCTTGCCGATATTAACCCCTCCGATATTAACCCCTCCGTTGCCGGTGGCGTCAAATGACGCTTGGCTGATCAATGGCCGGTGCCGAAAATTTTGGTGAAGTGAATGAACGTTCTGAATGTCTTCAGACTGACCTACACTACACTCCCATACACCCCATCAAGCAGTTAAGAGCCCGCTGCTGTGATGAGTGGATTTTTTATTTTTTCACTCCCAGCCATGCCTAAACAAGCACAACTACACCGATTATCTCGACCCAGGCAGAAAATATCTTTGTCCTCTTTTGCAAAACACACACAATCACCTGTTTATGATTATGAACTAATACAGGCACAAACAAAAAAGACATGATAATACATGAAAAATACATTTTTGTCTTGGTATCTCCACTGTTGTAATGGTTTGGATCATTCGATGCAGTGCTACTTGTAGAAAACAGTGAAAACTTTCGGGTAGTGAAAGAACACCTTGGACATGAGACTGACCTTCAGTTCACCCTCTCACGTATCCTCACAGGCTCTCTCAGACTCTCAGTTCACCACCTGCTGCCGTGAGGTGCGGGTGTATGATTTTTCGCTCGTGGCCATGCTTAAAAACACATTGTTGCACCCATTATCTCGACCCAGACAGAAAATATAATCTTTTTCCTCCCTTGCAAAACATACTACCATCCAGTTTACAAGACAGCAACATATATTGTGAGTGTAACAAGGTAAAATGATAAAGGTGAACATGTTATCATGGAAAAAGTACATTTTCCCTCACCTGTAAATGTATTTTTTTTCTGCCTTGTCTTTGTATTTGTTATGCCACGTATTTGAGGGCCGACTACTTGTCCCTTGTGCACGTAGGCAAGAGGTGAACTATATCTGTCGCGTTTCTGAGAGGCGACTTCTCGTCTCATCACCCATCAAATACACAGACTCACAGCGGGTTCTTATTCAAGACCAGGTCGGCATTTCTAAAGAAAAGACTGGACACAAAAATATGGCAGTGAATTGTTACACACATGTATTACAAATATCTTCCCAGAGACAAATATTACAACACTAGATAAAATAGATTCTGGGTTGGGCAGAGATGTTGTTGTTGTTGTTGTTGTTGAGATTTTCCTCCCTTGGGAGGACCGGGCCAAGTAAAGGCCGATCAGAGTAATTCTAGTCGGATAAGAGAGGTTCAAAGTGAGTTGCTATTAGGTGGCCTGGAATTGTCCACTTGTGAGGTTGGTATGACACGAGTATATGGAGCCCATTAGAGAGAAGTAGAGTTTGTTGATGTGGGAGTGGCAATCGGGGTGGCCAGTGGGCAGAGACTGCATCAAGTAGAGTTGAAGTGGGAGTGAGGGCAATGATTTCAGCAACAGTGGCAGAGGGGGAGACTCTTCTAACTAATCTGTGCCCTAAGGTGGAGCGAAGGGCGTCAGTGAAGGGGCAGTCGAGCAGGTAGTGGAGGAGGGGCCAGTCTGCTGTAGTGTGGCAGTAGGGGCACGGTTCGGGGGCAATTCCTCTTATCTGGGAGTAGCAGGAATAACCTAGTTGTAGGCGGCATATCCTTGTTACTAATGAGTTGGGCGTGGTGGTGGAGTAGTCGAGGGGCTCGTAATTTGTGGCCCTGGTGTACCAAGTGGCAGAGCGAGAGCCCTCACTTGTGCTTCGTGGTTAAATTGAGTGAGCCCTTGATGGTAGTTTTCGCTCTGCGGTTTATTAGGGAGAGGCTCGTATTGAGAGGAAAAGTGACATTGGGGTGGAGTGTGGCAGAGCGAGCGGCAGCATCAGCACGCTCATTGCCCGCTATGCCTACATGTCTTGGGAGCCAGTGTAGGTGAATTTCACTTCCATTTTGAACTATGGAGTCTGCGACTGCTACTATGGAGGTCAGCAGATTCATGTTGTCGGTGAAGTGACGTGCTTGGAGGCCATGTAGAGACGAAAGCGAGTCTGTGTGAATGACCACACATTGGTGGCGGTGGGCGCGGGCGTGTCTGAGGGCGCCTAAAATTGCGACCAGCTCTGTTTCATACACGGTGGCTCCTGAGGGGAGCCGCCAGGTCTCGGCATGACCATCACCGACGAATGAGGCACCTGCAGCTCCTTCAGCATTGACAGACCCGTCTGTGAAGAACTCAGCAGTTCCCGGGGTCCAGAGGGATGCCATCCTCTATAGGCTGTCTTGGCACAGGTGGGCAGGAAGAGATGTTCTGGGGCAGGCATCGGAGGGGGCAAGACTTTGGATCACGGGAGGCAGCCAGGGAGGAGGGGGTACATAGTCGGGATTAGGGAGGTCAGGGCCTCCTAGGAAGACATCTGACACTTCTAGGTTGTGGATGATGCTGGCAGTGGTGTGTGCCCAGTCCTTCTCTAGGTGTGGTTCTGGGGGCCTCTTGAGGGTGCGCTGGAGGAGCACAGAGACAGGCAGGTGTGGCCTGAGGTGACAGTGCTGAGCAGAAACTGCTGTTGAATGACTCCAGATTCTGTGCTGGAGGAATGGGAAGCCACTCTCAATCCTGAAGTTCTCCACTCGTGTCCAGGGAGGAGTTCCCAGCATCACTCGCAGCGCAGAGTTCTGTAGGACTTCTAGGGAGCGTGATTGCTTCTCAGACAGTCCAGCAAGACATACTGCACTGTAGTCGATGAGGGAACGTATGGCGTGGGTGTAAAATGTCCTTAGGACACGATATGAGGAACCTAGGCTTTGCTTTGAGAGGGCTTTGAGTGCGGTGATTCTAGGGGTGGCTCACTCCCATAAGTATCATACTTGGGTAGAGAAGGACAGGCGGCTGTCAAACCACACTCCCAAGTACTGATGGCTGCGAATGAGGTCGAGCTTGTGCTCTCTGAGGGAGAGTAGGTGTTCTGGTGGTCTTAGACCAAAGGGCATGCATTTGGTCTTTCCAAGATTTATCTTGAGACCAAGTTCACAGCATCTGTCGAAGAGGCGGGCAAGAGCAGCCGGAGCTGTTTCGTAGCAGTCCCTATGGGAGAAAACAATCGCCAAGTCATCGGCATAACAGAGCAGGGTGATGCCCCTGCCGAAGTCGATCGACAGCAGGCTCTCGACGAGGATATTGAATAAGAGAGGACTGAGCACACTGCCTTGAGGCAATTCGTTCAGGTGTGGGAAGGAAGGAGAGAGCCGCTCCTGAAAGCAGACACTGGCGGCACGTCCGACGAAAATGTTACAGATCCACGAGAGGAGCCTGCCACGAATGCCTTTTTCTACTAGTGCCACCAGTAAAGCGTCAGGGTCAGCCAACTCAAAGGCCTTCTCTAGGTCAAGGAGGACAGCCATACCTCAACCATTTCTTAGCCCACCTAGAAAGGAGGCGAGGCACTGTGCAGTGCTTCTGCCGGGGAGGTAGGCGAAGAGCCGTGGGTACAACGGGCCTAATTTCCAGGCGAGTCGAGAGAGTACGAGGCGTTCAGCTGTCTTTGTGATGCAGCTGAGAAGGGAGAGAGATAGCATCACAGCTGGATCGCGTGGCTTGGGAATGGGATGAATGATGGTGGTCCTCCATGATCTAGGGAGGAGTCCTTCTTCCCACGAGTGATTTATGAGCTCAAGTATATGGGCTCTCCCACACTGCCCCGATCTTGCAAGGAGGGAGTAGGTTAGGCTGTCAGAGCCTGGGGCTGTCTCTCTCCTGCCGTGGAGGGCTCGATCCAATTCCCCACCAGTAAAGGGTATGTCAGTGTTATCGGGGCGAGAGCAGGCTGCTTCCACAGAGGCCCTTCTTGGGCCCCTGAGCTGCGCCTGTATGTCCCTTACCGGCTGGGGAAGGTTGACAGGCGAGGTCCTTTCGGTGAAGTGAGAGGCAAGCCGATTTGCCTCGTTTGCAGGATTGGGATGAGGGGGGTCTGGGGGGCTGATTTTTGGAGACTCATTTTATCCTCGTCCACAACTCCTTGAGGAAGGAGTGGGAATCGAGAGACCTGCACCATCCTATCCAAGCCTCTTCCTTCAAACGCCACTTTTCCTGAGAGGTGTGATGCACTACTGCAGCCAGATATTTCCTGGTGGCAGAGGAAGGCCATCTCCGATAAGCTTACGAGCTGTATTTAAGCGGTGATTTAGCTCGCTGACTCTATAGTACCAGTGGTCTTTGACGAGAGAGGTGGGAGGCTTGAAGAGGGGAATGTTGTCTGCAGCAGCGCGTCTGAGTGTCAGGGCGACGTGTTCAGCATGATCCTCGAGAGAAAGCAGGGGAGGGGGGTTGCTTAGTAGGATTCTCACGGTCTCACTGTACTCTCGCCAGCAAGCTCTGCACAGGTCCTAGTGGGGGGAGTGGCGGCGGCGGTGGTGGTGCAAGTGCCTTCAGTTCCGTCATCATAGCAAAGTGGTCGCTCGTGAGGAACGGGTGCAGGGACCATGTAGACACGCCGGCGAGATTCGAGGAGATGAGTGAGAGGTCCAACCGACCTCCTCTGACGTGGGTGGGTTCAGAGAGGTCGTTAAGTATGGTAGTGCCTGGTATCTCCTCTAGGGTCACGGCATTGTGCCGCCCTGCCCATTGGCAGGGATGGGCGAGGCGAGGATAGGATGGTGGGCTTTGAAGTCTCCGCCTATTTAGGTGGGCTCCGCCGCGGCAAGGGCCAAAATCTCACCTAGATCAGGTGTGCCGTCACGGCTCCTGTACACATTAAAAATGTTGAGTTGGGTGGTGGCGAGCTGCAGGACAATGCCCTTCACCTCTATGCCCTCTCCACATTGTACAGGAGGGTTGTAGGGAGAGCTGGGGATGCGCTTCCTCACTAGGATAGCACATCCCTGCGTGGCACCCTGGATCTGGGGGAGAAGGTGACTCTTGAGGCCACGGAGCCCAAAAGTGGAGTCCTGAGGAAGAAGCGTCTCTTGCAGAAGGATGACGTGTACATCCTCTCTAGCTGCCACCTCCTGGAGGTGGGGAAGCTTGCTCCTTGCCCCTAGGCAGTTCCACTGGAGGAATCAGAGGGGGACAGTGAAGGGTGCTGTAGAGGTGGGGGAGGATGGGCGTCCTCTAGGGGGGGTTGAAGGGCACACCGTTTTGCCTCTGTTTCGCTTGTGGCTGGTGGTGAAACTGGTCTGGTGGCAGTTTGTGTTGTGAGTTAAGGGTGCGAGTGGGATGGATTTGGCTGTGGGATGGCAGGTGGTGCTTCGGACTGGGTTGTGGGTGTTGTTGGGTGGGCATGTGTTGTTCATGTTGCATCTACCACCCTCCGAACAATGGAGTCCATTGTTTCCGTGAAGGCTGAGGTGTTTAGAGGGAGTTGGAAGGCTGCCGCTATGGCCCGTGCTATGTTCTTGGCAATGTCTGAGGCGATGTCGTGGAGGTCCTCCAACGAAAGAATTATTGAGGGTGTGCCTGACATAATCTGGCCGCACTATGGGGTGGTACTACTAATCTGCAGCCAGATTGTGTTAGGAAGAATTCCGTCACCGTATTCCCTGCGTGTCATAAAAGGCGACTAAAAGGGGCAGGGTGAGGGGACTAGGGACCCCCTCCTCTGTTTTTTAGTTCCTAAAAAGAGACAGGCCAGAGAAAGGGATGGGGGATCGAGTTATCCCCGTACCCTGAAGGTTGGGTCTATGAATGTGCGTGGTTGTAGTACGATTGAGGCTAAAAGGGAGGAGATTGGGAGAATGTTTGTGAGAAGAAAGTTGGATGTGTTGGTTCTGTGTGAAACAAAGATGAAAGGGAAAGGTGAGTCTACATTTGGAAGTGTGAATGGAAGATTGTCAGGTGTTGATAGAGGAAGGGCAAGAAAAGGTGTAGCCTTGTTAGTGAGCCCGGAAGTACAGCAGTGTGTGATTGAATGGAAAGAGGTGTCATCGAGACTGATGTGGGTGAAAGCGAAATTTGAACGCGAGTTGTGGGTATTTGTGAGTGCATATGGGCCTGGTAGTGAAAGGGATGAAGAAGAGAAGGAGTCTTTCTGGAATGATGTTGATGAGTGTTTGCAGAGCTTTGGAGCGAATGTGAATGTGGTAATGATGGGGGATCTGAATGCTAGAGTGGGAAATGTAGCAGTTGAAGGTGTAGTTGGTATGCATGGTGTGCCTGGAAGAAATGAAAATGGGGAACGAATGATAGGTGTGTGTGTTGAGCGAGAGATGGTGATTGGGAATAACTTGTTTGAGAAGAAAGATATTTATAAGTATACATGGGTGAGACAGGAGGGTGGAAGGATTGTTGACAGAGCATTGATGGACTATGTGGTTGTTTCCAGGAATGTAATAGGAAGATTGTTGGATGTGAGAGTTTTGAGAGGGGAGGGTGGAGGTATGTCTGACCACTACCTGGTGGAGGGAAAGTTGAGAGTAGGTAAGAGATGGGTGAGAGCTAGGAGAGTTAGGTGTGGCAGGGAGGTTTTGAATGTGAGTGAGTTAGATAAAAGAGAAAAAATGATAGTGTATCAGGAGAAATTGAGAGATCAGTGGTACGCAGTGAAAGATCAGGAGAGTGGCAGTGTGGAGGAGAAATGGCAGTTGTTTAAGTGCTGTGGTGGGGCATGCAGAAGAGGTGTGTGGTGTGAGACGAGTGGGTGGTGTAAGAAAGGGAAGTGAATGGAGGTGCGAGGAAGTAAGTATGGCTGTGGGTGAGAAGAGACATGCATATGAAGTGTGGTTGCAGAGGAAGGATGAGGTTTCATATGAGAGGTATAAGGAAAAGAGGAGGAATAGGGCGAGAAGGGTTGTGCGTGATGCTAAAGTGGCAGCAGATGAGAGGTGGGGTAGGCGGATGACTGAGAATTTTCAGGAGAATAAGAAAATGTTTTGGAAGGAGGTGAAAAGGGTGCGAAAGGGAGAGTCTGGGAAGGAGGAGTGAGTAAAAGCAGAGGATGGAAGGATGTTAATTGAGATGGATGCAGTAAGGAAGAGATGGGCGGAGTACTTTGAAAGATTGTTGAATGTAGAGGAGGAAAGGGAGGCTAAGATTGTGGCAGATGGAAGGGTGCAAGGAATAGATGTGTTGAGAGAGTTGAATGAATCTTTGATCACGATAGAGGAAGTGCAAGAGGAAGTAAAGCAGATGAAAACAGGGAAAACTGCAGGTATGGATGGGTGTGCTGTGGAATGCCTGAAATGTGGTGGAGTGACTACTGTTGACTGGTTAGTAAGATTGTTGAATGTGTGCTTTGTGCAAGATATGGTGCCAGTTGACTGGGCAAGTGCTTGTGTGGTCCCGTTGTATAAAGGTAAGGGTGATAAGTATGAATGTACTAGCTTTAGAGGTATAAGTCTGTTGAGTGTGGTAGGTAAGGTGTATGGTAGAGTGTTAATTAAGAGAGTTAGAGAGGGTACAGAGGGAGTGACTGGTGATGAGCAGTGTGGCATTAGGAGAGGGAGGGGATGTGTGGATCAGGTGTTTGCTGTGAGACAGGTGTGTGAAAAGTATTTAGCGAAAGGTAAGGATGTGTTTTGGGCATTCATGGATTTAGAGAAAGCATATGATAGAATTGATAGGGAGGCTTTGTGGAATGTTTTAAGATTGAATGGGCTTGATGGCAGGTTACTAAAAGGAGTGAAAAGTTTTTATGTAAATAGCACAGCGTGTGTAAGAGTGGGAAATACTGTGAGTGACTGGTTTCCCGTGAGAGTGGGGCTGCGGCAAGGATGTGTGATGTCGCCTTGGTTGTTTAATATTTATATGGATGTTGTTGTAAGGGAGGTGAATGCAAGAGTGTTAGGTGGAGGACTGAGTCTGGTGAATGATGGTAGAGAGTGGAATCTGGAGCAGCTGCTGTTTGCGGATGATACTGCACTGGTGGCTGATTCAGAGGAGAGATTGAGACAGTTGGTAGAGGAGTTTGGAAGGGTGTGTGAAAGGAGGAAACTGAAAGTAAATGAGAATAAGAGTAAACTGATGAAGTGTACGAGGTTGATAGATGGTAGGAGGATTAATATACTGTAGTTTTGAATGGTGAGCTGCTTGAGGAGGTTGAGTGTTTTAAGTATTTAGGGTCACATGTTGCTGCAGATGGAAGAATAGATGCAGAAGTGAAGTTTAGAATGAATGAAGTTGGAAAGGTGCTGGGAAGAATGAAAAAAGTGTTTGGATGTCATTCACTCAGAATGGATGTAAAGAGAAGGCTGTATGAGGGTGTTGTGGTACCAACTGCATTATATGGGGCTGAAACATGGAATATGGGTGTAGCAGAGAGGAAAAGTCTGAATGTAATGGAGATGAGGTGTCTGAGGAGTATGTGTGGAGTGACGCGTATGGATCGAGTGAGAAATGAAGAAGTGCGAAGGAGAACTGGAATTGTTTGTGAGATGGCTGATCGAGTTGAACAGAGGGTGTTGCGATGGTTTGGACATATGGAGAGAATGGATAATGAGCGATTGGTGAAAAAGATAACTAGATCGGATGTGAGAGGTGTAAGGCTGAGAGGAAGACCATGAATAGGATGGATGGACAGTGTGAAGAGAGCATTGGATGCGAGAGGGTTGTCTGTTGAACAAGGAAGAATGGCTGTGCGTGATAGAAATGAATGGAGAGAAATTGTGAATGAATAAATGATGACGCAGCCCTGAGGGAATATTCTCCTGCATTTTGTCTGATCAGCTGATCAGGTCAGGTGTAGGTAAGAGGCTGGATCCATTATGATGCAGCAGGGGTAAACCAGCTTTGCTGTCGGGCCCTGCTGCGGATGTCACTGACTGCACTTCGTAGTTGACCCTCGTGCGGTGTGGTACGGTGAGGATCTGTCCCTTCTCCCCTTTAGGGCTAAGATGCGAATGAATGTGTATGAGTGGATGAGTTAATTGGTTGTGTGTTGACCTGTCTTGGCTACCTCCCTTTTCTTTGGGGAAGCAGCCTAGATATATAGATAGATAGATAGTGCCTGAGGTGGAATGAGGGATGGGAGGCAGCGGGTGAGATTGCTCGGGGGTCGAGGCCGGGGGAGGTGGGGGGATGGTGGTTTGGGGGGGGATGGGGGTGTGGGGAGGGGGGAGAGGTGGAAAGACCTCTGTTGCGAGTGGAGGAGGGGGTGGGGCATCTGCCTTCTTCTGGGTTCCCCAGATGAATGTTCCTGGGGGGGCTGGAGTAGAGCTGATGTTCTGTTGTTCTTTGACCCAGCCGACCTGATGATGGCAGCCCTGATCCACCAGAGCAATTCTGGTTGGGCAGCTTGGGTGCCAGGCGTGTTGTTTTCCGGTGCAGTTTGGGCAGCAGGCCACGACGGTCTGCCCCACCTTGTATTTGGTGAGACAGATGTCTGTATCGTGGCCACCACTGCACATTTCGCACACGACCAGGCGTTTGTATGTTGCTTTGTGATGTCCAAAGCGGTGACATCAGAAGCAGCGTAGTGGCTCTGGGGTGAAGGGATGGAGGTAGTACTTCCCCCAGTTCCCAGCTCCAGCTCCGGTATTAGGGCGCCGCGGAGAGTGACCATAACTTGACGGGTCTCCTCCCGACTGTGCGCTTTTTAGCAGCGAGTCGCACCATCTACCTGTGGGTGTCGCAGGAGGAGTTCCGTTGGGTTCCTCAGCGGGTATCCCATTACCATGGCATTGGTTGTCCGTTGTCCTGGGGTTAGTTCTATTAATTTGATGGGGAAAGACTCGTCCTGAGCAGCGGCATGTAGGAGAGCATATGAGTTTTCCTCCAGGGGAACAAGGACGGAGCTGTCATCTTTCCCCATGGTGTTTGAGTACCAGAGGCCTGGCAATTCCAATTCGAGAGCCGCTACTGCATCATAGCTAGTTTTGTGTCCTTCTTGGAGAGGGACGTGAAAAGCTGGGTAGGACGACACAGGTCAGGGACATGCCGCTACGGTGACTGATGGTCTTAGGGGGGGGGGGCGTTTCTTTATTTAGGGCTGGGGCTGAGGGTTTCTCTTGCTTTTGACGTCTCTTCCTGTTGGAGACTAGGGTGAACCCATCGCTGTCAGCATCGGCAGTGGGAGTGGATTCGGCGGCAGAGGAGGTGGTTGGGGGGGGTTCGTCAGCATCCATCTGCTCGTGTATGCGAGCAGCCTTGGAAGGGCAGGGGGCAGTAGAGTTGGCAGTGGAGTTATGAGGAGTGGCAGTGGAGGGATCAGAATCCTTGTGAGTGGTAGCAGGAGGGGATTCCCCCGAAGTGGAATTGGTGCTGGATAAGGAGGGGTGTCTTGCCCGTTTGGCGGTGGCAGGGTGAGCAGTGGTGGTGGAACTTAACACGGTAGAGGGGTAAGGGGTGGGGGCGGAGGGTGTGGGAGGGTGTGTGGGTGTGGGGATGAGAGAGCGTGGTCTGGCGGTGGGGGGGGAGGAGGTGGAGGCAGAGGTGATGGCGGCGGTCCGGAAAGAAGTGGAGGAGGCAGCGGCAGTGGTGGAGGCGGCAGCAGGGCTCACTGGGAGGGTGGAGTCAGAGGTGGTGGCGGCAGGCCGCCCCGTGCACGCTTTCGTGGTGGTGGTGGGGTGGTTTTTACATGTCTTGTGGCGATGCTTGGTGGACGGCCCAGGGGACCGAGAGGGCTGAGGCACTTGCATCGGCATATTTAATTACAGGTGTGGTAAAAAAAAAATTATATATACTGTATATATATACGTATATATATATATGTACCTATATACTGTATATATATATCGTGCATCTGTATACGATATATATATATATATATATATATATGTAGCTTGTTTATTTATTTATCCATTTATCCCCTCGATCACTTACATATACTGTATATACATACACACACACACGCACATGCACATAAGAAACGTGCACATGAACACACGCATGTGTATCTATATATATGCACACGATAGGATAAA
>JAGKTI010000145.1:165834-178077 GCA_018397915.1 Birgus latro
CTGGGTGCGGAGCGTGGGGAGGCCGGCGTGGCATTTCCAGCAGGTGTGCGGTGGGCACATGGAGTGGGTGGCGCGGCGGCGGGGGAGCGCGGTGGTTAGGTTAGTGTGGTGTGCGGGTGTGGTGTAGGGGTCTCGTGTGGTGGTGTGGCGGTGGAAGCCGGGGTGGAAGGGGAGGGAGAGGAATAATATACAAAGGGCTCTTCCTGGGGAGCGGTTGGCGTGGGACCGGCTTTCGTGGTTGGGGTGGGTGCGGAAGGCCCTGTGGAGTCACGGGAGGGGCGGACGTGGCGATTCCTATAGGTGCGTGGTGTCCCGTGGTAGTCGATGACGACTTGAAAGGGGTTGGGGTCCTTCGTGACCACATATGGCCCCATAAAGCAAGGGGCAACCTTACTAGGGGTGGGCAAGCAGGCCACGAAAACCTCGTCACCTGGTTTGTAAGGGTTAGCAGGGGAGGAATCTGTCTGAGCATCCTGGTGTCCACGCAGGTGTTGTAGGCGATGCTTCAGGTGATATAAGGGGTCAGTGAGGGAGGAAGGGGCGGGGGGTTGGAGATGTTGTCGGAGAGGGAGGAGGAGGGGCGCCTCTCCGAATACCCGTTCATGTGGGGTGATGCCATAGTCGCGGGGGCAGGTGTTCATCCCCCACTGGATGACTTTGACGTGGGCAAGCCATTCCTGATCCTGGGTACTCTGGATTCGGGTCCTAATTTGGTTTAAGAGGGTTCGATGGCTCCTCTCACATACCCCATTTCCTTGGGGCCAGTAGGGGGAGGAGTGGGAAATGGAGAACCTGAACAGGACGGACAGTTCTTTCCATATTTGCTCCGTAAATTCAGGGGCATTATCGGAGTGAATGGCCTGGGGAACGCCAAAGTAGGGGAAGACATGGCGCATGAGGGCAACGGCAGTGTGTTCCTTGGTCGGGCAAGTGATAAGGAACTTTGAATAGACGTCGACGAAAGTGACGATGTAACAGTAGTTGGACCTGGGTGGTAGGGGTCTGACAACGTCGACGGACAAAAGCTGCCAGGGCTTGTGGGTGGTAATCTTGCCGGTAGGACCCGCCGTACGGGTAATGTCTTTCCCTAGGCAGCATGCTCGACACACCTGGGTGACACGCTGGGCTAGGGTAGTGGGGTTGGGAGCCCAGTAGAGGTCGTTGAAGACCTGAGTCAGCCTCTTTGTACCCAGGTGGATCCCATTGTCCGAGTGGAGGTGAGTGAGGACGCTCATGGCGGAGTCCGGGTCAAGGACAATGTGGCCTGACGGCGTGAAGAGTTGGTCCCCTTGCAGGTGAAGTTTGTCGAAAAGGTGTGGCGAATCCAGGGAGGCCGATCTCGACTTTTGCCAGTGTTGGATTAAATCGGACTGAGGGAGGAGCGATTGTACTGGCAGGCGGGACAGGGTGTCGGCGTTGGTGTGTAATTTCCCAGGCCGGTACGCGATCTTGTAATCAAACTCCTCCAGTGATTCGCGCCAGCGGAGGAGCTGGGCGTTGTGGGTGGCTGACTTCCGCAGCCACTGGAGGGACTGGTGGTCCGTGATGACGGTGACGTTGGTGCCCAATAGCTAGGCCCTGAAGTAATCAAGGGCCCAGACGATGCCCAAACATTCGCGCTTGTTAGCGGCATAATTGCGTTCGGCGGGGTTTAAGGTGTGGCTGGCGCAAGCTATGATGTGCTCGCGCCCTTCCTGGACCTGGGCCAGGATGGCGCCTATGGCTACCAGGGACACGTCGGTATACAACCTGAAGGGGAGGTCGTAGTTGGGGAAGGCAACAATGGGGTAGGAAACAAGCTTATCCTTTAGGGAGTGGAATGCGGCGACGCGGTCATTGCTCCAGACGAAGGGCTCACCCTTTTTAATGAGGTCATGGAGCAGTTTCGCAAGGCCGGCAAACCCTTTTACGAACCGTCGGTAGTATGACGCAAGGCCTAGGAAGGCACGGACTTGGTGCACATCTTGAGGAAAAGGTTGATCGGCGATGGCTTTTAATTTTTCAGGATCTGGAGAGATGCCTTTCCCCGAGACAATGTGTCCTAGGAAGGGGACCGAGCGGGCGGCTAGAACACATTTAGTGGGCTTGAGTTTTAACCCAGCCTGGTGTATCCGCTGAAATACCTGTCGGAGGCAGTGCAGGTGATCAGCCCATGTCTTGCTAAATACGATCACGTCATCGAGGTATGCCAGGCAGACTTCCCATGCCAGACCGCTGAGGACGGACTCCATGAGGCGGGAGAAGGTGGCTGGAGCGTTGCATAGCCCAAAGGGGAGAACGTTAAATTGATATAGTTTCCCATTGCTCGTGAGAAAGCTGTTTTCTCTTGATCCTGGGGGTAGACGGGGACCTGCCAGTACCCTAACTGGAGGTCCAACGTGGAAAACCAGGTGAAGCCGTGTAGGGAGTCTAGGGAGTCGTCTATTTGGGGGAGAGGAGTGGCATCTTTTGTAGTTACGTCGTTTAAACGGCGGTAGTCGACGCAGAAGCATTGAGTGCCGTCTTTCTTCTGAACCAAGACAACAGGGGAGGACCAGGGGCTGGTAGAGGGCGTTATGATGCTGGCATCCAGCATTTCTTGAACTTGCCGGTCCTCCTCAGCCTGTTGGTGTGGGTTCTTCCGGCGAGAGGGTTGCCGAATGGGGGGCCCAGTGGTGTGAATCTCATGGGCTAAATACGTCGTATGCCCCAAGTCGGCGGGCCCGGCTGAAAAAAGATCCTGGTGCTCGAGCAGTAGGTGGTGTAGCATCTCGGCCTGATGTGCAGATAAGTGTTCAGGCAACTGAGGAAGGGGAGAAAGGTGTGATTCTAGGGGTGGGGTGTTGCACGGCTCTGCTGGCTCTAGGTCGCCGACCAAAAGTCCCTTTGGCAGAGTGAGGGGTGTAGCCGCTAGGTTCGCCACTTTGATGGCATTCAGGTGGGGTGACAGGAAGGTCGGCGACATCAGGCAGGCAGCGAGGGGCCCAGTGGGGACACTGGGGAAAAATTGGGAATGGGTCCCTGTGGGCTTATTGATTTTTAACCACGCTTCGTGGTGGGGAGGGATGGTGAGAGAGAACGTGACAGTTGCGGGGAATGTGGGGCCAGGGGCCAGCTTAGGAGGAGGGGGGGATGCTGTCCTGGCTTGTGCATGTACATAGGCCTTTGGGTTCTTGGGGGGGGCTGCCAAAACTTAAGTCGTCTCCCGTGGCAGTCTACGTGCGTGTGGAGCTTTTGTGGTAGGTCTAGCCCCAAGTAACCGTCATACGTACAGCAGGACGAGTCAAATATGATGAATGGATGACGGGTGGAGGCTCGTTGATGTGTTGTCATTTGTAGGGCCCGTGTTTCCCCACGGATAGGCAGGGAGCCTTCCCCCGCGTCTATAAGGCGGGCTGAAGTGGGGAGAAGGGGCCCCAAAACTCCCTGGTGGCGGGAGTAAAAGTGTGTATATAAGCAAGACCTGGCGGCTCCCGTGTCCACCAGGAGTCTTGCCTTGACCCCCTTTAATTTCATTTTATCATAAACTGGGGGTCGGTATTGGGCACAGGTGGCCCCCGCCACCGTGGGGAGATGCAGGGGCAATCCTAAAAATCCAGCGCCAGTTGGGCCTTTGTTTTGCAGCCGGCGTCAGGTTCCTCAACGAGAGGGAGTTGGGGGTTCGCAGGGCCCTCCTATACTGCCAGCATTGGGCGGCGCCTCGGTGGATCGGCTCTTCTTCTGCTTGCCACTTTGAGCTGTTCACGAATGTCGTGAAGTGGGCAGCGGCTGTTACAGGCAGTGAACTCCCACGGATTGATAGTGATGAGGTTTGCACTGTCGTCCTGGGGCGCCTTCTTGTTCAGGTATGGTACTATCAACCCGACACTCATGGTACATACAACATATTTATATTTCCGGACACAGGAATGATTTTGGTACAATTTCTAAAACCCGTATAGCACTGGACGGCACTACATACAGTAGGCGCGGAAACTGTTGACGCCATCTTAAAAAAGGAAACATTCCTGTGGTTAGCAAGGAGAAACAAATAAATTAACACTCACCATTGAATTTAGTATATACTGGCATTCCCCTTCACCTTTACTATCTTCTTAAGGCGTCTGGGGAGACTGATGGCATAGTTTTGCAGAACAGACGGACTAAAACTGCTCCATAGCTGCAGCCTCAAGTTTAGGCAAAGATGATGTGTCCATACTACGCAGCTGCCGCTTCATGTGCACCCATAAATTCTCAATGGGATTGATATCTGGGCTGTTTCCGGGCCAATCTCGAATAAAGGGAACCTCACAGTCTGTTAGCCACTGTTTCACTGACTTTGCAACATGTGCAGGGACAGAATCTTGCATAAATATTCTTGCCTTGGTTTTATCAAAAGAGTCACTTAAAACATCACATAATAGCTCCAAATAATTGTTCTGGTTCACTTTTTCATTTGCAGGTAGAATTACCAACTCACCAACACCTTAATATGTAAAGCAGCCCCAGGCCATGAGTGAGGCTGGGTATTTAACAAACTTGGAAGTGTAATTAGGATCCAGGGGGTCACTGCCTGGTTTGCGGTACACTCGTGATGAAGGGGTACCAGTGACAGTAAATGTTGACTCATCACTCCAAAGCACAGTTTTCCATTGCTCCTCACTCCAGGCAAGATATTTCTTACAAAAATTTACTCTCTCTTTCTTCTGAAGTGCAGTACGAGCACAAAAACTCCTGTAGCCTAGATCGTCATGCAACAGTTGCTGCACACTTCTGACAGACACATCTGCCAGCAACTGTGGGTTCTTTTCTTTTAAATCTCGTGCTGTTAGCCTCGGATCCTTGCTAACTTGCCTTGAGATCAGCTGACGGGTCCTGAAGGTTGTCTTACGAGGTCTCCCAGGCTTGGGAAGTGGAGTGGGAGGAATGGCCTCCCCACTGTCCTTGAACCGCTTCACCAGTCTCTGCACTGTCCTCAGTCTAACACCATCTGATTTGCAATAAATGGGAGTTTGTGGCCAGCTTTGTATAAAGTAATCACTTCCACACATTTGTCCTTGCTTGTGGTTACTTTAGGCATGATGAGAATGTGGTAGGTAACCAAATAACTGTTATTTGAGTCAAAACATGCCCTCATGGTGCATCACACACAGAGACAATCGTCCACCTGTGGCTGCCCAAACATTACTGAGCCTGCTCCTGTGGTGCCAGACCTATCATAAGCAGGGTTGCCAGCTCCCGTTAAAAAAGTGTCAGCTCATTTTGCATCACAGGGGAGGGTAGTATTGACCCTACTTCACTTAACGCGAAAAAGAATGACGTCGGCAAAAAAGCGTCAATACTTTCCACGCCTACTGTATAAGTTATGTTACACCTGTATTTCAGGTACCTGGTGGCCGGAAGTCTATCTCAGGTAGGGTTGCCCATAAAGATCATTAGCAAGGGGAACTGTGGTATTTTAGTATGCCCGGGTTAAGCACGTCGGGACAAAGGGCTGGGTGAATGTTTAACTGAACACAGGGGAGGGAGAGCGTAAACACCAACGCAAGGCACAATGACACAATGGGTATTTCCTGATTATCACAAAGACTGTCCAGGGCGGCGGGACTCTACCTTTAAGATATAGGTCCGGCCACGTTCTATCTATCGGCACGTCCAATCTTATTCGGGGTTCCTGGTCACTTCACTTTGAGGATACACTGTAGGGGATAACTCGTAAGATACCTGTCCATGCACACTATAACTGAGTCTAAGGGTACACACACATATATAGATAGTCCACTCACTTGGTTAACACTGGTGGGCCCAGGTTGATTCCTCCGTCAGGAGGGAAACAGGGTCAGAGTGGCGCGTTCCTGGGCAGGGCCCCACACGTGGCCGTGGGGCTAAGGGCTCAGCCCGAATAGGGCCAGGAGCCGGGCCTGACGTCGGGTCTGGGAGCGCCTTCGGGAGACCTCGCCCACCGGTAGGTCGCGCCCGTGTGTTCGGGGCAACTCCTGGGGCAACAGGGGACCCAGGGGACTGGAACCCGGGGTGGCTGGGCTGCGGCAACTGCTCGAGGGCGGCGTATACGTCAGGGTTGCCTCACGGGAAGCTCGGGCCGGGGGAGTAATGGACAGGGCCCGCCGTCGGCTGCGATGTCTGCGGGGGCTCTGGTCCGGCAGCTGGTCACCCTGGTGGAGTCGTAGGGAACCAAGGTCTTGGGTAAGACCTTGCCATGCCTCGGGTGTAGGGTCCTCTCCGACTGCTGGTTCTCCTGTAGGGGGGAAACGGACTGTGGCCGGCTTTGCTCCTGACCCGACGTGACTTGTGGCCGACGTCTGATGGGTACAGGGAAGGATAGTTTCCTGGCGGCTTGTGGCCTGCTCTTTCTTGGGCCTGGCGTGACTTGTGGCTGATGCCTGAGTGACCGGGAGGATAGCTTCCTGGCGGCTTGTGGCCTGCCTCACCTCTGGCCCGATGTGACTTGTGGCCGATGTCGAGAGGGCACAGGGAAGCATAGTTTCCTGGCGGGTTGTGGCCTGCTCTTTGTTGGGCCTGGAGTGACTTGTGGCCGACGCCTGAGTGGCCGGGAGGATAGCTTCCTGGCGGCTTGTGGCCTGCCTTACCTCTGGCCCGACGTGACTTGTGGCCGACATCAAGAGGGCACAGGAGGTGAGTTCTGGGACGGCTATGGCCTGTGCTGATGAGCTAGGGTCACTAGCAGCCGAGGGACAGACTATGGCCGATCCTGCCTCATGCCCAGTATGGCTTGTGGCCGGTACTGCTGTGCCGCTCTGAGGGGAACGCCGACAGGAGACGGACGACTGCTGGCCAGTCCTGCCTGACCGACACGCATCCGTGTCGCGGCCCTGTGGCGGGGAAACAACTAGGGAACGGACTGTGGCCGGTTCTGCCCCGTACCCGGTACGACTATGGGCGGTACCACGGCGTTGCGTGGAGTTGTAAACTCCACCCCTTACCTGATGAGCTGTGCTCCGGCCGGAGACTAGGTGCTGGCGACTGCTACCTTTCCGGGCCACCACCTGGGCGCAAGAGGGGTGCCGGGAAGTTAAACAGGTAAGCCGTTCCTGTTCCCAGCCGCGCTGTGTTGTCGGTAATCCCCCGGTGATCTGGGGGGGGTTGGGGGAGCTGGTGTCGTCTTCCCCTTTCGCCGTGTGGTTGGCGGCTCCAAACCCTAACTCCTGTATTTCACACAGAATATATAAGTACACAGTTAAATATACATGGTGTCCATAAAGTCTCTTTACAAAGGGGTTCAATTAACAGTACCTTAACTCAACATCTTTCATCAACAGGGTACCTGAAATACAGGTACCTGCTGTCCGGATGTTGCTACTCCTTACCCTGTATTTCAGGTACCCTGTTGATGAAAGATGTTAAGGTACTGTTAAATGAACCCCTTTGTAAAGAGATTTTATGGACACCCTGTATATAGCGTGTGTGCTAAAAAATAAAATAAAAAAGTAAATAAAAATAAAAAATAAAATAAAATAGGGGAGAGTGGGGGGTGAAACGGCTAGAGGTCCCTACAGTGGCGGGGGGGGGGTGTTCTCTCCACCCTCTAAAGGGCGCCGCAAGAGACCCCATCACTGCCCCGTGAAAGTCAAGCCTAACTCTAACCCTAACAGAAATGCTGCCCTCACTGCCTCCTATGACCACGCCCTAAAGGCCCCCCTTCATGGATATGCCCTACGACACTACTTCAGGGTTTGGCTTCATACTATGGTGAGGGACACTAACGGCAGGCCGTGAAAGACAAGGGAAGAAAACTCCCGAGAGCAAGAGCAGGGCTCTTACAAAGCAGGGAGAAATTGCTGTACAGTAAAAGAATTGCAGTCACACAGCTCAAGCTGCATCAGCTAAGGCGTGAATTGCCGCTCCTGTAGTAAGAGAACTCCAGAGAGCAAGAGCAGGGCTCTTACAAAGCAGGATTGCCGCTCCAGTGATGAGCAGTGGTGATATATTGGAAGTAAGTTTCCAAGACAGCACCACAAGTCGATGTGGATACAGAGGCAAGGCAGGAGGCAAGGGCTGGAGAGTGCGACTGGCGAGCTGGGAAAGAGGTGTTGACAGAACGACTGCAGCAGCGAGAATGGGTTAGTACAAGGTTTTACTGAATTGAAATCTGTCTCTATACCGGCTTAGGAAAGTATGGTAGAATACACCCAGCATTTATGGTACTCATATTACACTTGTATTTTTGGACACAGGAATACACTTACTACAATTTCCCAATATAGTATAGCACTGGACGGCATTGGTACAAAGGTTCAATTACGTTAACACTTATGTCGATAGACACCAATCTGGTCGGCGGTCTATCACGGAAGGAGTCAGTCGCACTGTGGTACACTGCGAGGGGGTACTGCGGTATTTTAGAGAAACTCTCGGAGGTGGCTAGACACACCGTGACTAACGTGCCTGTACACTGGGGAGGAAGAAGATTAATAAGCAAGGGGATGGCACGATCGATACAATAAAATTTTTCCTGCTTGGTCACTGGGGTGTTTCATTCATTGGGGGGGGGACTCCGTTCGTGATATACACTAGACCAGGATCACTAGTGGGCTCGTCCAGTCTTACACTCTGGGTTTTCCTGGCCACTTTATCACGAGAATACACTGTAAGGAATCACTCACGTTACACATACGACCTCATACATATGTCTGAGTATAGCACACTGGTAAAGTCCATCTGTTTCACTATCACGGGTGGGCCGAAGGTTGATTCCTCCGTCAGGAGGGCGGACAGAGTGACACGCCTTTACAAGGCCCCACACGTAGGTGCGGGACTAGGGGCTCGGTCCGAAGAGAGCCAGGAAGCGGGCCCAACACCGAGTCAGGGATGGGCCCAGAGAGGTCCCGCCAGCAGGTAAGTCACGCCCTGGCGTTTGGGGCAGCTCCCGGGGTAGCTGAGGACCTGGGGTACTGGAACCCAGGGTGGCTGGACTGCGGCAACAGCTGAAGGGCAGCAGCACCGTCAGGGCCATCTCACAGGAACCTTGGGCTGGGGGAGTGGTCGACAGGGCTCGACGCCGGCTGCTACGTCTGCTGAGGCTCTTCCTCGGCTGCTGCTCACACTAGCTGAGTTGAAGGGAACCAAGGCCTCGGGTGAGGTCTCGCCAAGGCTCCGGGAAAGGGTCCTCACCAGCTGCTCCCTCTGCAGGAGAGTGGGTGCGTCCCGCCCGGCTACAGGAAACAGAGTGAGCCAGGCAAGGGACTGCCCCGTCGGGAAATATCCTGGGAACAGAGGGTGAGGAGCAGCCTGTGGCCAACTCTGCCTCCCCCATACAGCTAGAGGCTGACACGGTGGTTCCTCTGCCCCGTTGGAACTCAGGATTTGCGTGAGGCACAGCTCGCGCTATCCTGTCTCTGTGAGGGGAGTAAGAATCTCCTGTAGGAGAAGAGCGGACTATGGCCTGCTCTGCCTCTGGCTCGACGCAGCTAGTGGCCAACGTCGTGGTCCTACATGGGACTATGACTCTGGTATAGCTAATGGCCTGTACCGTGGAGCAGGGAACACTAGTAGCAGAGGGATGGACGATGGCCGATCCTGCCTCGTACCCAGCACGGCTTGTGGCCGGTGCTGCGGCGCTACTCTGGGGGAAACGACTACAGGAAGTGGATGACTGGTGGCCTGTCCTGCCCGACCGACACGGTTTGTGGTCCATGACGCGGCCCTGCAGCGGGGATGCAACTGGGGAACAGACTGTGGCCGGTTCTGCCCCTTTCCCGGTATGACAGTGGCCAATACCGCGGTGTTGCGTGGAGTTGCGTAGGCAAACTCCACCCCTTACCTGGCGAGTGGAATTTCGGCTGATTCATAGCAACAAAACAATATTATAATCTTATGAATCAGCTTTTTGATACTTGGTTCATTGATTCTTTACTTGGTTCTTTTGCTTCACACTCGAGTATCGATGTCTCAGATGGCTTCATGATACTTTTATTTAGGACTGACTGTGTTCATGATTTTCAGTCATTGCTGTCAACTCACAGAGGTAACTCCTTCATTCTTATATCCTGAGTTTCATTTATAAAAATAGTTTTACAATTTGGCTTCATTCACTACATGTTCTTTTTGGTAACATTTTTCTTATGGATATATTTTAACTTTGATATAAACTGCAGTTTTAAATATTTTTAGGTCTGAGGATGGGATATGTTTCCCGAAACTAGTCACCTGGAATAAATATGAATTGGAAAATCACCTTGATTCTCCTTGGCTGGCTTTATAGTATAAGATTCCCCACGGGCACCTCAGTTGTGGATATATATATATATATATATATATATGAAATACAGGAGTTAGGGGTTAAGGCCGCAGACGACGCGACGGCCGGTGCAGACGTCACCAACACCTTCAACCCCCCAGTACCACCGGGGGTCTGCTGCTGACACTGAGCAGCTCGGAGCAGGAACGGCTCACCTGTATCCCTCCCCGGCGCCCCTCTTACTCCCAGCTGATGCCCTGGAAAAGTAGCAGTCACCGGCGCTTAGTCTCCGGCCGAAATCCCACTCGCCAGGTAAGAGGTGGAGTTTACAACTCCACGCAACACCGTGGTATTGGCCACAGTCATACCGGGTTTGGAGCAGAACCGGCCATAGTCCGTTCCCCAGTTGCATCCCTGCTGCAGGATAGGACCGGCCATAAGTCGTCTGACTCCTGTAGTTGTTCATCCCAGAGTAGCGCTGCAGTATTGGCCACAAATCATGCTGGGTATGAGGCAGGATTGGCCATAGTCCGTCCCTTTGCTACTAGTCCTCTTAGCTCCACGGTACGGGCCATTAGCCATACCAGAGCTACAACCCCCTGTGCCACTATGACGTCGGCCACTTGTCACGTCAGACGAGAGGTAGAGCAGGCCACTAGCCGCCCTGGAGCTGTAGTCCCCTGCGCCACTACAACGTTGGCCACTAGTCACGTCAGGCTGGAGGTAGAGCAGGACACAGTCCGCTTCTCTCCCACAGGAGATCCTGCAGCCAGAGAGGACCCTTCCCCCGAGCCATGGCAAGGCCTCACGCGGGGCCTTGGTTCCCTGCAACTCCACCAATCGGCCGAAGCGGAGCCCCAACAGACCCTGCAGCCGACGTCGGGCCCTGTCCACTACTCCCCCGACCTGAGGTTCCCACGTGATGACCCTGACGGCAACACCGCCCTCCAGCCATTGCCGCAGTCCAGGTGCCCCGGGTTCCAGTACCCTGGGTCCTCAGTCACCCCGGGAGTTGCCCCGAACACCAGGGCATGACTTACCTGTGGGAGGGACCTCTCCGAGTCTCTCCCAGACTCGACGTCAGGCCCATCTCCTGGCTCTCTTCAGGCTGAGCCATTAGCCCCACGACTAGGTGTGGGGCCCCGGCCAGGGACGCATCACTCTGTCTTTCCTCCGGATGGAGGAATTAACCTGCGGCCCACCAGTCATAGTGAAGCGAGTGGACTTTATTTTTGTGTGTGCCTTCTAGACCCAGACATATGTGTACATTAGTTTATACGATGCGAGTGATTCCTTATAGTATATTTTAGTGATAACGTGACCAGGAGCCCAGAGTGTAAGATTGGACGAGCCCAATAGTAACTTTGGCCTAGTTAATATCCCGAGTGGAGTCCCGTGCATTCCCCAGTGAACTAAACACCACAGTGACCAACAGAATAATAATATCATGTCGATCATGCCATTCCCTTGTTTATCAAAACTCTCCCTCCCTAGTGCACAGGCAAGCGAGTGAAGCACCACAGTGACTAACAGAAGGAAAGGATATTATTCCAGTCGTGCCTTCCCCTTGTGTATTAAACCTCCACCCGCCCCAGTGTCCAGGCACATTAGTTATGGTATGTCTAGCCATCTCCAAATGTCTCGCTAGAATACCACAGTCCCCCCTTCAGTGATCGCTGCGCGGCAGACTCTATTCGAGATAGACTTCCGGCCAGATGAGTGTCTATTCACACAGGTGTTAACGTAATTTGTATATCAGTGCCGTCCAGTGCTACACGAGATTGTGAAGTAGTAAATTCATTCCTGTGTCCTGAATCATAAGTGTATTGTATGTATCATAAGTGCTGCGTAAATATTACCATACTTTCCCTAAGCCGGTATAGTGACAGATTTCCAGTCAAGTAAAATCTTGTGTTAACCCATCCCCGGCCAACCCAGCATCTAGTGTATTTATTGATGTATTATTGTTTCTGGGAAGATATTTGTAATGCATGTGTGTAACAGTCACTGCCTGGTTTTTGTGTCCAGTCCTTTCCTTAGAATTGCCGACCCGGTCTAGAATAGGGACC
>JAGKTI010000146.1:0-28084 GCA_018397915.1 Birgus latro
TGGGGGGTGTGAGTTGGGAGCGTGGTAGTGAAATGGCAGGGGACAGAGTGACATGGAGGCGATTTGTTTGTGGCCACCCCGTTCGGGATTGAGGCGTCTGGCAATAGATAGGTAGATAGATTTCTCGTGGACAAAGGACGTCAACATTTTGCAGCATTTTATGAGCTATACAACTTCAGAAGAGCCAGTGATATGAACATTCGGGAGTTCGTGACAGAATTTGAGCATGTTTACTTCAAATTTACCAAGCAGGACATGGAACTGCCAAATTCTGTGATGGCTTTTATGCTCTTAGCTGCATGCAAACTTTCAGACAGTGAACGACAACTAGTGATGTCCGCGATAACTGAGGTGACATACGAAAATATGAAATCTGCCCTGAATCGTATTTTTGCTGGTGAAATTGGCAGGCAGAACGAGGCATCGGTGTTCGCCCGGGAGGTGAAAGACGAACCAGTATTTTGGAGTGACGAAGTTGAGGGTGACGAAACGCTTTATGCTAGAGGTACTCGACGAGGACGGAGAATGTTGAGGGGTGGTGCAATACGTGATCGACGTCGTGGTAGTGGCCGATGTTCAACCGTATCTGCTAGAATTCCCCAACACTCATCCACCGGCAGGAGGCAGAACCCACTTGGGCCTGACGGAAAGGTATCGAGGTGTTTCGTATGTGATTCTAGATTTCATTGGGCACGTGACTGTCCGGATGCATACGAAAACGACAGCAGTCGAGAAGAGAATTCTGAAACAGTGCATCTGTCGTCGTTTATGGGCTATGCGGATGATGCCGCTAGTAGAGGTAAGTCACAGACTCTAGTAGAAGAATCTAAGGGATGTGCTCTTCCAGACACAGGGTGTTCTGCAACTGTATGTGGAGTTGAATGGATCAATTGCTATGTAAGTGAGCTCACTGATTATGAACGTGATGCTGTAAGAGAAGAAGTGTCATCCTCAACGTTTACTTTTGCTGATGGTGTCACAGTTTCTTCCCTCAAACGTGTTACTCTGCCCTGCTACATTGGAAACATGCGTGCTACCATCGTGACTGATGTTGTGGACTGCAATATTCCCTTGCTGTTGAGTAGACGTTCCATGAAAAAAAGCAGAAATGTTGATTAACCTTGGAACTGACCAGGTCAAAATTTGTGGAACTATCATTGATTTAAAGTCCTCATCTTCAGGCCATTACTTACTTCCAATTTCCTTATGACTAGATCATGAATTTTGTGAAACAATCATGTTGGCAACTCGTGGGAGTGATGTAGAAAAAACCACTTTGAAACTTCACAGGCAATTTGGACACCCAACATCGGCAAAACTAATTAAACTTATCACAGATGCGGGAATTAAAAGTTCAAAGGCTGTCAAGGCTGTATCTGATGCTTGTACAGTCTGTTGCAGATTTAACAAAGCCAGGCCCCGACCAGTAGTCAGTTTGCCCATGGCGTCTAAGTTTAATGAAGCCATAGCCATGGATTTAAAAGCTTGGGGAAGGCATTATTTCTTAGTCCTTGTTGATTTGGCGACCAGGTATTGTAATGCGATAGTAATCGCAGATAAGTGTGCGCCCACCATTATCAAAGGAATATTTCGGAGCTGGATTGTTGTGTTTGGCACACTTAGAAAAATTCTTACGGACAATGTCTGTGAATTCAATAATGCGGAAATGCGAGCATTAGGAGAGGCCTTCAATATCAAGATCATGACAACGTCTGCAGAGAGTCCTTGGAGCAACAGAGTCTGTGAGCTTCAAAATGCAGTCATTGGTGACACTGTTAGGAAGGTAATGGCTGATAGCCAGTGTGAATTGGATGTGGCCTTGGCATGGGCAGTATTGGCAAGAAATGCTCTCACCAACTTCTCAGGCTTTTCTCCTAACCAACTTGTTTTTGGTCAAAACCCTAGTCTGCCTAACGTGTACACAAATGATCCTCCAGCCTTGGAACCTTCATCACCATCGAAAATTGTGAGAGACAACTTGAACGCTCTTCTTTTAGCTAGACAAGAGTTTATAAAGACCGAATCAGATGAACGCTTGGCTAGGTCTCTGCGGCACAACGTACGTTTGAGTGACCTAAACGACATCCGGAATGGAGATGAAGTCTTCTACAAAAGAAATGACAGTCACGAGTGGCATGGTCCCGGAATTGTAATAGGCAGAGATGGGAAACAAATTCTGGTGAGACACGGCGGTGTATACGTGTGAGTGCACGTATGTCATCTAGCGCGAGCGCCAGAGCAAGATACTACAGTTGAAAGTGATGTCAGCAGTGATGAGAAGAAAAATGTTGTCCAGGAGAAGCCTAATGACGATCCTACGCAAGTGTTGAATGACTGTCCACCAGATGACGAGTCGGAAGATGGTGTGGTCCCAATCGATGAGCCTCCCACAGTTTCTGTTCCGATTAATCAGCTTCCCAAAGTTTCTGTTGGTCAACGTATAAAGGGAATACATTCAGAAAGTGGAGAGTTGGTGTCTGGAAGGATTATAAGTCGGGCAGGTAAAGCCACTGGAAAGTACAAACACTGCTATAATTTGAAGAGGGACTCTGATGGCAGCATTGATTGGATAGATTTGGAGAAGGATCTTAGCGAATGGGAAGTGGTTGATGATGACACAGAAATGCTTGTTCTTTTCAATTCTGAGGCCGTATTATGTGCTAAGGAAAATGAAATTACAAATTGGCAGAATAATGTGTATGAGGAAGTAGATGATGTTGGGCAGGGTGCCATAACGGTTTGATAGGTTGTGACAGAAAAACTGAGAAATGGAAAGCCTATTGTTAAGGCCCGCTTAGTCGCCAGAGGATTTGAGGAAGACACAGTGGATCTCCGAAAAGACTCGCCTACTTGTTCAAAGGAAGCAGTGCGTTTGGCACTTTCTTTGGCCTCCACCAACCAGTGGGATTGCCACACTATGGACGTGAAAGCTGCCTACCTGCAAGGTAACGACATTGAGAGAGTTGTTCATTTACGTCCTCCGCCTGAATATGCAAATGGTAAGTTATGGAGACTAAAGAAAACTGTTTATGGCCTTTGTGATGCTGCTAGGCATTGGTATCTGCGCGTAAAAGATCAGTTGTTGAGTCTCGGAGCTAAAGTATCATCACTGGATTCAGCGCTGTTCTCTTGGAGCAATGGTGGCAAAGTCGAAGGCATTGTATGCATCTACGTCGACGACTTCCTTTGGGCTGGTACACATGAGTTTGAACAGCAAGTGATAAATCGGTTGAGTCAAATATTCCTCATCGGCAGTTCAGAATCAAAAGCCTTCAAATACGTTGGTCTCAATGTCGTCTCCAACATCGATGGCAGCATTACGCTCGACCAATTCCAGTATGCTTCATCCTTGAAACCAGTCACGCTGAGTAAACATCGTCTATCTCTATCTATTGCCAGACGCCTCAATCCCGAACGGGGTGGCCACAGACAAATCGCCTCCATGTCACTCTGTCCCCTGCCATTTCATTACCACGCTCCCAACTCACACCCCCCTCTCTCATATACCTCTCCACTCCATCCCTCCATCTCATCCTCGGCCTCCCCCTCCCTCTCGCCCCCTCCACCTCACTCACATACACTCTCCTCGTCAATCTTTCACTCTCCATCCTCTCCACATGCCCAAACCACCTTAACGTGTTTCTCCTAACGCTTCCCATCACAAACATCGTGCAGCAGTAAAATCAGGGGAGCTGTCCGAGTCTGAGAAAATGGAGTACTGAGCATTAATTGGGCAACTCAATTGGATTGCCACATACACTCAGCCAGATATTGCCTTTGATGTGTGTGAGTTGAGCGTGAATAGCAACCGAGCTACCATAGCAGATTTGCTTAGACTCAGTAAGGTGATCTCAAGGGTGAAGACTGACAACATGAAGCTATACATTCCAAGAATGGGGCCGATCGAGGACTGTCATATAGAGTGCTTTTCGGATGCCTCATTTGCCAACCTTGTAGGCAATGGATCTCAGGGAAGTTTTGTGATCTTCCTACGAGATGCTAGTGAGGCAAGATGTCCTATATTCTGGCAGACAAGGAAGATCAGGAGGGTCGTCAAATCTACCTTATCTGCTGAGGCGTTGGCGCTGCTTGAATGTGCTGAAACTGCTGTATGTCTCTCCAACATATTGCGTGAGGTTTCTGGATGTGGAAAGATCAAAATAAAGTGTTTCGTCGACAACAAGAGTCTGGTGGACGCCCTTTACTCCTGTAAGAGCATAGAAGACAGGAGATTGCGCATTGATATTGCTGTGTTGCAGGACATGTTGGAGCGGGGGGAGATTGATGAGGTATCCTGGGTGGATACATCACAACAACAACAACTGGCTGATTGTCTCACCAAGAAAGATGCCTCGACCGAGCGGCTGCGTGCAGCAGTCAGCCGAGACTAGAAAGTTTATAATACTTTAAGAGACATCACATATCTGTATGTGGCCACAGACTGCGTCTTGATAGTAATTAAACAAAAGTGTATGTATTGGATACATAGTGTGTATCGGGTGTAGATGGTACTCACACAAAAGTCTATGTATTGGATACATAGTGTGTATCAGACGCAAATAGACCATCCAGCTTCGTCCTTGGAATCTTCTGTCAAATTAAGAAGAGAGGATGAGAGTGTTAGTGTGTGTGCGCACGCACACATCTGCTAAGTCACGAGTAATGACATCATCGGAAGGTTCCAGTGGTATGCAACCAGGAGCCTTGGCAGTTCACGTCGTAACGCCAGTGAGTGTGGTTTGCCTAGTTCCAACAGAAAGGAACAGATGTGTCGTAATATTTGGAAACAGGGAGGAGGAAGAAAAAGTTAGATCTGTGAGACTCGAATCAGGTGAGAAAAATATTGGGCAAGACCAATCCCGAAGGAAACGAGTGGGAAAAAGAAATTGAGGAAGGAGGATAGGGCCATATAAGAAAGGGGAAGCAAGACCAATTAGAGTTAAGATGTCATCAGAAGGTATAGTAAATGATATACTTAAGGTGACCTGGAAACTAAGTAAAGAGGCAGGGATGGAAAATATAGTAAGAAAAGATCTGAATGAAGAAGAAAGAGAAGTTTTAAAATCTTTGAAGGACCAAGTAAAGGAAAAAAATGACAGGAGGACAGAGGAAGAACGTAAAACTTTTTTCTGGAGAGTGATGGATATGAAAGCAAGGAAGTGTTACATGGAGAACTAGAAGTGAAGAAAACAAAGTGGATGGATGTGAATATGAAAAAGAGAAGAATGAGTAAAGATAAAAACAGTGCAGCAAATCTGAGTATCATGTACAGTAATGTAGATGGGCTAATGTCTGAGAAAGGGGAAGGACAGAAGTCAAGAGTGAGAGCAGTGGAAATGAGTTATTTGAGAGGAGCATGTGGAGTCACATGGAGAGACAGACTAACAAATGAGAAAGTTAAGGAGCGTTGTGGTGTGGTTGAGGACGTGATGGGAAGCGTTAGGAGAAACACGTTGAGGTGGTTTGGGCATGTGGAGAGGATGGAGAGTGAAAGACTGACGAGGAGAGTGTATGTGAGTGAGGTGGAGGGGGCGAGAGGGAGGGGGAGGCCGAGGATGAGATGGAGGGATGGAGTGGAGAGGTATATGAGAGAGGGGGGTGTGAGTTGGGAGCGTGTTAATGAAATGGCAGGGGACAGAGTGACATGGAGGCGATTTTTTTGTGGCCACCCCGTGCGGGATTGAGGCGTCTGGCAATAGATAGATAGATAGAAAGGGGAAATTGGAGATTATTTAAATGAAAATAAACCTGAAATTGTTTGCTTGGTAGAGACTAAATTGTCCCGAGATGTTGATACAAAATTATTTGGATGGAACAAGTATAACATACCCCTGGGGGTAGGGGGGTTTTCAAAAATTCTCCCCCAGTATCCCTGCTTGTCGTAAGAGGCGACTAAAAGGGTTGGTGGTGGGTTAGTGCCCCACCCCATAAAAAAACTAACTAAAAATACGAACAAGAAGCCTCGGACCAGGACTGACCAAAAGTTGACGAAAAAGGACCGGACAAAGGACGTGGTAAAGATTGCAACATGGAATATTTGGGGTATGAATGATGAGGTGAAAGAGAGAGATTGAACAGGTGCTTGAGAGAGCGAAAGTGGATATATGTGGAATAACTGAAACTAAATGGCGAGGTGAGAGTGTGAGAGAATGGTAGTATGGATGAGGTATATGCGCAGGAGTGGGTGAGAATGAGAGGGCGAAAGAGGGAGTGTGTATTGCTGTGAGCAACAGATGGAAGGAGAATGTAAGAGAGTATGGATCAGTTGGGTCAAGGATTGTGTGGGTAAGAGTGAAAGTTGGACTACAAATGTGGGCAATTCTGTGCGTGTATATGCCAACGCAAGATCATGTAAGTAGAGTGAGAGAAGAGTTCTGGACAAATGTGGAAGCCTGCTTGGAAAAGTTTGAAAGGAATGAGAGAGTGTTTCTGATTGGAGATATGAATGGAAAAGTAGGGAATGAGAAGGTTGATGGAGTGGTTGGTAAGTGGGGTGTGCCTGCAGAGGTGGATGAGAATGGCTGTGCTTTAGTGGACATTTTTGCTGGGAGGGGGTTGGTGTTAGTTAATGCCCTCTTCAGGCACAAAATGATCCATAGGTATACATGGCGAGTGGTGAGAAGAGTGGACGGTGGAATGAATGAACGAAAGGCAATGATTGACTATGTGTGTGTGGATGAAAGGATGAGAAGATGTGTAATGAATGCAAGAGTATATAGAGGTTGAGGGAGTGGACTTTCTGACCACCACTTGGTGGTGGCCAGAATCAGAATCAAACAAGATGGAGGAAGAGAAGAAGGGAAAGACAGGAGGAAGTATTTGTTACAAGGAGGATTGAAAAGCTACAAGAGGATGGAATAAAGGCTGAATATAAAAGGGAAGTGGAGGAGCGATTGGGTAAATACAGATTGGAGCAGATAAGGGATGTGGAAGGTGTGTGCAAGATATTCACAGAAGAAATCTGTGCAGCATGTGAGGTGGTGTGTGGGGTGAAGAGAAGACGAAAGGGGGTTCAGGGAACAGCATGGTGGACTGAAGAGGTGAGAGAAGCTGTGGCACAAGAGAAGAAAGCATATAATGAGTGGATGAGGAATAGGGGCGTCAAAGAAGCTGAGAAACGGACAAGTTATATGTAGAGAGGAGGAGAAAGGTGAAAAGATTAGTAAGAGAGAGTAAGAAGAGAGTGGATGAGGAGTTTGGAAGGAATTTGAGTGCAAAGTGGAGGGAATGTAAGAAAATGTTCTGGAAGGAGGTAAAGAGAGCTAGACAGGGTGCCAACGAAGTCAATGGGGGTGTGAAAGATAAAAATGGTAGATTACTAGTGGAGAAGGGAGAAAAAGTAAACAGACGGAGAAAACACTTTAATGAACTGTTGAACATAGAGAATGAAAGTAATGCAAGTATAAGTGGCTGGGGAAGGAGGGTTGTGAGAAGAGAGGAAGAAATCAGTAGGATGGAAGTGGTGGAAGCAATGAAGAAAGTTAAAATGGGGAATGCCCCAGGAATTGATGGAGTGTGTGGTGAAATGGTGAAGCATGGGGGAGAGTTAGTAATAGAATGGATGTGGAAGGTGTGCAGATTGGCTTAAGAGGAGGGTAGAGTCCCGGAGGATTGGAAGTCAGGTATAATTATTTCTCTGTACAAAGGAAAAGGGGAAAAAGCAGTGTGTGGTAATCATAGGGGCATTTGCCTTCTCAGTGTAATAGAAAAAGTATATGGTAGGATACTTATTGACAGAGTTAGGGAAATTACAGAGGAATTAGTTGGAGAAGAACAAGGAGGTTTTAGGAAGGGAAGAGGTTGTGTAGACCAGATATTCATTCTTAGATCCTTAGTGGAAAAGTTTCTAGAGAAGGCCAAGAAGTTGTATGGAGCTTTCATGGATTTGGAGAAAGCATATGACAGGGTGGATAGACAAGGATTGTGGAAGGTATTAAGAATAAATGGAGTGGATGGGAAGTTGTTGAAGGCAGTGAAGAGTATGTATGAGGGTGCTAAGGCTGCAGTGTGTGTGGATGGTAAACTGAGTGAATTTTTCCATTTGAAGGTTGGATTGAAACAAGGATGTGTCATGTCTCCATGGTTGTTCAATCTGTACATGGATGGGGTTATAAAAGAGATACAAGGTTGGGCAGTGGATGTTGGAGCGGCCCTAGTGAGAGAGGGCAGTGTTTGGAAACTCCCTGTACTGTTGTTTGCAGATGATGCTGTGTTGTTGAGCAAAGACGAAGGGGAGCTGCAAGGCTTGGTAGATGAGTTTGGGAGAGTGTGTAAGAAATGGAATCTAAAGGTGAGTGTAGGGAAGAGTAAAGTGATGGTCTTCGAGAGAAGTGAAGCCAATTAATGTACAGTGAGATTGGATGGGAAGGATATGGAGAACGTGAGTGCATTTAAGTACTTGGGCAGTGTGATGAGTATGGATGGAAGTCTGGAGGGTGAAGTGCTCGAAAGGGTGCAGCAGGGAAGGAAGGTTGCTGGTTCGTTGAAAGCAGTGATAAGAAACAGGGAGGTGAGCATGGAAGTGAAAAAGTTGTTACATGACAGTATTGTGATACCAACTCTAACATACGCAAGTGAAGCTTGGACCTTGTTGGAAGGACAGAAGTCAAGAGTGAGAGCAGTGGAAATGAGCTATTTGAGAGGAGCATGTGGAGGCACATGGAGAGACAGACTAACAAATGAGGAAGTGAAGGAGGATTGTGGTGTGGCCACCCCATGCTGGATTGAGGCGTCTGGCAATAGATAGATAGATAGAAGTATAACATTTGGAGGAAGGACAGAGATGGTAAGTTTGGGGGAGGTATAGTGATATTAACCCGTAATGACCTAAGAGCAAAGAATATAGATATTGAAAATACCGTGGCTGAACTTTTGTGAGTTGTAATAGAGGACAGTTATGGAGAAAAAATGGATGTAATAGTATTTTATATGCCCCCCAAAACTAGGGCACGGATGAAGGAAGATTACGAACAGTTAGTAAGAGAATCCATTATTAGGCTAAAAATGTTAATTGAACGAAGAAATAGAATAATATTAATGGGAGATTTTAACTGTAGAGAAGTTGATTGGGAAAGTATGGATGCTGGGAACAATGGGGAAATAAATTAATGGAATTGGTGATGGAAAACATGTTAACCCAATTGATCAAAGACAACACAAGAATTAGGGGTGACGACGAACCATCCAGGCTCGACCTAGTATTCACAAAGGACCCAAATGATGTAAGGAACATAACCTACCAATGTCCCTTTGGCAAAAGTGATCATCTGGTAATTGAGATGGATGTGGTAGGAGTAAGGGAAGGAGAAAGAGATGAAAAACACAGAGAAAATAGATACAATTATGGGAAGGCAGACTTTGCTTCCCTGAGGAACTTTTTCCAAAATGTAGAATGGAGTAAAATGAATATGATCACAAATGTTGATGAGAAATATGAGTTTTTGACAGAAGTATATAAAACAGAAGTTACTAAGTATGTTCCAAAATTTTTTGCGGCTATGGAAAGGAAGAAAGAATGGTTTAACAACAGATGTAGGATGGGACAAGAGGCAAGAAAAAAAGCTTGGAATAAAGTGAGAAGAAGGTATAGTGAAAGGGCTTGGGAGGAGTACAAGCAGGAAAGAAATGAGTATGTAAGGGTACGGAGAGAAGAGGAAAGGAAATATGAAAAAGATATTGTATCTAACTGTAAAAAAGAGCCGAAACTATTTTATAGGTTTGTAAATGGCATAATGAAAGTTAAGGACAATATAATACAACTGAGGGATGGAGATGAAACATACGAAAGAGAGGAAGACTTGTGTGAAATAATGAACAACAAGCTGCAGTCAGTTTATGTATCGGAAGACGAATTTAGGGAGCCTGAAATGGAACCCAGGCTGACGGGAGTGGCTGAAATCACAGTTGACATGAATGAGGTGCTACAGCTGATGAAGGATTTGGATGTGAGAAAAGCAATGGGACCAGATGGTGTGGCTGGATGGATCCTGAAGGAATGTGCCAACCAGTTAGTGTGGCCAGTTTATGTCATCTTCAAGACCTCGCTTGAAAATGGACAGTTACCTGAAGATTGGAAAAGAGCTAGTATTGTGCCAATCTTTAAGGGAGGAGATAGGGAGGATCCACTTAATTATAGACCTGTGTCACTTACGAGTATTGTTTGTAAAATTTGTGAGAAAAGTATTTGAAAAAGATGGATAAAGTATTTAGAAGAAAATGAATTGATAACACCAAGACAGTTTGGTTTTAGGGAAGGATGATCATGTGTCACTAACCTATTAAGTTTCTACCGTAGGGTAATAGATGTCGTACAGGAGAGAGAGGGATGGGCAGACTGTGTCTATCTGGATCTTAAGAAAGCATTTGACATGGTGCCTTATAGGAGACTATTGTGGAAGTTGAGGACCTTTGGATAGGTGCATGGGAAACTATTAAAGTGGATGGGAGATTATTTGATAGGAAGGCAGATGAGAACAGTAATAAGAGACAGGGTTTCACAATGGAGAAATGTGACTAGTGGAGTACCACAGGGCTCTGTCCTGGCCCCAATAATGTTTCTGATATATGTAAATGATTTGCCAGAGGGTTTGAATAGTTACATGAGTATGTTTGCAGATGTTGCTAAAATTATGAAACATATTAAATGCATTGATAGTTGTAAAGAACTGCAAGAGGACTTGGACAAACTACACAGCTGGAGCCAGACTTGGAAAATGGACTTTAATGCCAAGAAGTGTCGTGTATTAGAAATGGGAATAAGTGAAAGAAGACCACACTCGTTTCGTTTCGTTTTTGAAGGCTGCAACATGCTTGCATGCGTCGGCCTTTTTTGATTGGAGCGTGTAGCATTTTATGACCGGATGCCCTTCCTGATGTCTACCAATGACCCTTGGGTGGATTCGATCCTCCGACCCTACGGCCAGAGCGGAGCGCTCTAACCCACTGAGCCACGGCTGCTACGACACTGGACATATAAAATGGGCAATGAGATAATTAGTAAAAGAAAGGATGAGAAAGACTTGGCAGTGATTATTCAGGATGACTTGTCACCAGAAAAGCATATAAACAAAATCATTGGGGGAACTTATAGGTTACTGACCAACATGAGAGTGGCTGTAAATTATATGGATGAAGAAATGTTGAGGGAGTTGATAGTGACCATGATAAGACCAAGACTAGAGTATGCGGCTGTGGTATGGTCACCTCATTTGAAGAAGGATATTGATAAACTAGAAAGGGTTCAACGGATGGCAACGAAGATGATACCACATTTAAGGGAACTCACCTACGAGGAGAGATTGGAAAACCTGAAGTTACCAACACTGTGCGAGAAAAGGGAAAGAGATGACTTGATCACGATATTTAGAAATGTAAGAGAATTGGAAAGGGTGGATAGAGAGGAAGTTTTTGTGTTGGATGACGGAAGAACAAGAGGTCATGGCTTCAAGTTGAGGAAAAGTAGATGTCTTAATGATCTTAAAAGGTTCAGTTTCCCGAACAGAAGCATAGGTATTTGGAATGACTTAGATGAAGAGGTGGTGCAGGTGAAAAACATATTTAAAACTAGATTAGATGAATGTAGATATGGAGACAGGACAACACGAGCTTAGCTCATTTCCTAGGTAAATACAAATAGGTAAATAGACACACACACACACACACACACACACACACACACACACACACACACAGTGGACATTGTGGAAGTTGGATGTACAATGGCTGCGTTCTGCTTCTCACCGTACCTTAATGTATATATAATGAGTCAGATTCAGTACTAGGCTAAAATAAGAGATGATTTATTATTGCACAGCAAGTATAAGCAAAAAGTGAAGTCCGAAGAAAGTATATACTAAAAAACCAGAGCTCCAAGGAATTTGCTGGCGGCAGATAGGCAACAGGGGTGTCGTCATACCACTGACATGTAGTGGGGAGATGCCAAATTTGTAAGTAAAAATTATCTTTCTGTAAGATGTCATACTTTCCAGAAGTGCCTTTAGGTAAGAAATGAGATAAAAGTTGAAAACAGAGTAATGACCACACAGAATTGATTGAAATGGAAATATTTAATAACCTAGTGGAGAAAGTGAATAAACTGGAAAAAAAACTTTTTGACTGGAAATAGTGGCAGTCGGAAGGAAACTACACCTACAGAAGGGACAAAATTAGGAATTAATATAACAAACAGAAAAGACACAATAGGTGAGTTGTTGGCTGAGTGAACACTTTGAGAAAGAAAACAAGCAAAGTGAGGAGTACAGTAGTCAGCCATTAGAGAGTTTTGAAGGAGTTCAAAAGGGATACAGATATAATTAGGCATGCAGATAGTCTAATAGAACAGAGCAATGATAGTGAAGAGAAGCTACCTCAGGCAAATGAAATGATGAGAAATTGCACTGATGAAGTATAAAGTACTTATGCAGAGGTCCTAAAAGGTAAACAAGAGCTAGAAAACAAGGTCAAAGTAAAAAGCATAAAAAGGGAGGTGAAAGAAATCATAAGAAACAGCCCAAAGCTGATAAAGGAGTCAGCAGAGATCAACAAATCTATAGTAATCACTGGTAAAGTTGAAGAAGAAATCATCATCATCATCTGGACCTCCTTTCCCACCTTAGGGCAGGGTGAGGAGTAGCAGTGAAGAAGTAAGAAACAATCTGTCTAGAGACCCAAAGGAGATGATAAATATAATGAACATATTAAAAGAAGCATCAGAGGAAATCTGTGAGAGAGATATAGAGGAATTTAGAAGGCTAGAGAAAGTAACCTTCCAAAGTGTGAACACTGTAGAAGTATAAAAAAATGCTAACAAACTTAACCCGTCACGTCCTGACTGATTTCCAACCTACCATACCACAAAATCCCGAGCATTTTTGGAATTTTTTTTTTATTGGCTCAAACTTTCGCTTTTGGTGAGAAACATCGAAAATTAATAGAGAAATCGCGATCCTTTGCTTAAAACTGTTGATACAGGTGTCATGCAACCTTATGTTTTCCTTCTTTTTCAGGGTACCTGGCTAAAGAAAACGAACTATGGAAGGGTTAATTAATTCAAGCCACTTTCAGTTACGTATTTATTTATGTATTTGGTACGAATTTATGTGTAGTAACAGACTATATTGGTTTTAACACATTTATATAGGCAATAGAAGCATTGTTCAGTCACCAAACACATTCACATATGGTACCTTCCTTTATGACATTACCACCTCATCATTTCTGTTTGTTTCTTGCTCTGGCTTTTTTATTTCTTTGTCCTCCACCTCAGGAATCACTTTCACCGTGAATTTCGTCATTGGAGAGACCGTGGGGCAACATACCTTTACTGGCCAGCTTACTACCAACAGATGAATTGCCCAGTGTGGGGGGGAGGGGGCAGAGGGGGGGTTAAGTGGGGCCAGGCAGTATCCCGCTTGGCAGCAGGTAGAAGAAGGTCTCCCACATATGCCTACCAAAAATCACCCATGAAACTTGAAAATTGTGCAAATTATGACCCTTGCAATTGCTCAACATACCCATACATCGATGGGTGTAGCTATGACAAAACATCGCGACGTACCCATACGTCGATGGGACTCGGCGGGTTAACCCCTTAATCACGGGTCATCACTTTCATGACGGTTGGGTGCAATGGATCATACTGCGGGGCGTCACTTGAGTGACTGTGTTATTTTTAGTTCCCCCGGGCTTTCAGGTGGTGACTTGTATCATCTATCAGCACTGCCAATGTTCAACAATAGTCAGAGCTGCTAATGTCATCAGTACTCCCATCCATTGTTGACAATTTAGCCATTTTTCCCCCATTCTAGACTCCCCTCCCTACTTCCCCTCCATTACCCTCTTGTGTCGTCTGCTCAGCCGCTCTTCGCTAAGTAAATCTTCCCCGGATTTTTCCACAGTTTGTATCCATTGAAATGAGACCTATGGCTTATTCTTATACAAAATAATACATATATATAAAAAATAAGGTAACTGATAGTGCCATACACCTGGAATTGGCTAATTATCATGGCAACATCCAACCTGCACTCGTTCGCTAATTTCCCCCACTTTTTTTCCCGTGAAATATGCCGTATGAGCTACTCTCATAATATAAATGTACAGTATATAAGAAAGGAAGGGAGAAGCCTGAGTGATATTACCTAATTCATTATGTATTGTCTAGATTTCCTTCAACTTATTTCATAGCATATACATTAGCAGCTGACATTTTCAACTCTTGGCTACCGAGATACAGTCAGTTCGCTCAGTTAGCTCTCGTGTTTCACGGTCAAATGACTTAATTTAATCTTAGTTTTAATTAAACTAAACCAAATATTCTCTTTTATCTATAAAGATGTATATTAAACCCACATCTTTTCATTATGACGCTTTTCATCTTTAGGACACGTCACACTCACGCAGACGCAGTGAGGCCAATGGAAAATTCCTAATTATTTACATGTATGTACATTATGGTTGTCCACAAGGGTTAAACACAGTAGCATTTAATTTATTAATAATAAGAATTATTAACAGAATGAAATCTCAGGGTTTTTAACCTCTCAAATTATTATTAGCATTCTGGAAGTTTTCCTCTGCCCTTAACATCGACAACCATTGCAAAAGTAAGAGCACAACCGCTCGGGGGAAAATATTTCCCACAGTTTTGGGGCCAGGCGAAAAATGATACACTGTATCATGTAACGTGACCCTTAGCCAGGAGCTCTCTCCACAGATCTTGAGAGCCCTGTGCTGCGGCCCTTCTAGGTCACGCATCTTGACCCAATTGTTCTCCACCATCCTCTGTTTCTGGGTGAGCCATTCACTCAAGGGACACCAGTTTATCTATAGTTTTCATACTGAGATGTCCCCTACATTTAATTTTTACAAGTCTCAGCACCCCCTCTTAGTCTGGATGTGTGGAAGTCACCCTAGCAAATGGCCACTGGGATCTTGGTTATTTGGTTTTTACTAAGACCACATCTATACTGTATTTATAACTGATTTGTTGCTGGCTGCTTGAGCCCCCCAAAATCTTTCTCTTAGACTCAAAAGATATTCTTCGCTCCAATGTTTATTCCAGATGTCCAATACCCTTTTCAGACGTGGTATCCCTCATGCAGATGTTGTCCTAGTTCATTACTGTATTTCCTATTGTAGGATCATTTATTTCCTCCTGGATATCCACACAAGGTATCGGATGAAGTTTCCTGCCATGCAGCATGTGTGCTGGTGTCAGTGCTTCAGTTCCAATGCTAGTATCATCTATATAGGTTAATGGTCTATCATTAATCCTAGCCTCAGTTTCAGTGATTACCGTTCTCTGTTCCTCTCTGGTGATCTTAGTTCTGTGTAAAGTTTTCTTTAGGCAGTTCTTTACTATTCCAGTCATTCATTCTGTAAATCCATTTTGCCATGGTGCCTTTGGAGCTATGAACTGCCAGGTTTAATTTTGGATTCCCAGTGCCGTCTTAACCTTTGGGTCATTCATTATGTTCAAAAGTAGAGGTGCTGTTCCAACGAAATTGGTTCCATTGTCGCATATTAATTTGGTAGGACATGACCTTCTATCAGCAAATCTTCTAAATACGTTCAGGAATGTTTCTGAACCCAGATCTTCTGCCATTTCTAGATGGACTGCCCTCTTGTGGGTGCAAGTAAACAAACATATATACACCTTATGGGGAATTCCCTCATCCATAACAGTTATTGCACCTGTGTAATCGACTCCAATTACCTTGAAGGGCCGACTAATATTTACCCTGTCCTGTGGTAAAGCAAGTGGCCCTGGGTAGTCATATGGCCTTTGCTCATACCTCCTGCATACTATACAGCCTTTGAAATATTTCTTTATGACTGGTCTACCCTTAAGGATCCAACACCTTTCCCGGATTCAGGCCAAGGTCTGAGGCACACCTCCATGAAGAGTCAAATCATGGGCTTCCTTTACAATTAACTGTACAAAATAATCATTCTTGGGTAACAGTATAGGATGTCTAGTTTGGAGAGGCAAATCAGCCTTTATTATTCAGCCTTGGCATAAAAGGTAAAAAATCTCTCTATAATACTTCCTTTGTATCCCTTTCAACCAATATTCCATGGGATCAAACTTCTTAAACCCCTCTTTCTTATTCAGAAATTCAACAACCAACCTAGTGGTGTTAATGAGTTGTTTTATTGATGAGAATCTGCTAATGTCAGTTATTTCTGGCTCAGGTAGTATTGGATCCAAGTTTACAACACTAACCTCAGCAATACTATACAGTTTTTGCTCAGGCCAATTCTTAGTGAGTAACCATTTAGGACCTTTAAATCACAAGTCATCCTTGATCAGCCTCTTTACTGTCGAATCTCTCGAGAGCAGATCAGCTGGATTTTGTTTAGAGGATACATACATAAATTTGGAAGACTTCTTTTATAGTCTTCACTCTATTGCAGACAAAAGGAATTTTACTATCCTCATTTCCTATCTACTATGGACAAATCTCACTGTCAGTCCATATATAAATATCCTCAAACTGAGTATCAGGAATAGTGGTTAGATACCTGGCCAATTTAGTTCCTACCTCTATGGAAGCCAATTCCATTTAAGGTAGGGTTCTTCCTGTAATTGGTGCAACTCTGGCTTTAGACATAATAATTTAACTGTCATCTCCTGTTGCACAGTAAGCTACTGCTCCATATGCCTTTTGAGAAGCATCACAAAAAATGTGTAATTGTGACTTCGCGTTACTGTTTATCATCCTGGGAATACGTATGCTTGATGTTTTTTCAAATTCCTTCCGAATCTGTTCCCACCGTTCAGTATATGTTTCACCTAATTCTGTGTCCCAGTCTGACTTTTCTCGCCAAGCTTCTTGCACTAAACATTTGCCCCTAATAACTAGTAGACTAACTAATCCTAATGGGTCATATAACATGGAGACCTGACTTAACAGGCACCTCTTGGTGAGAGTGACATCACAGAACTTAATTGGCTTTAAACTTATTTCATCAGCCTTTGTATCCCCGGTTAAGACCTAACACATTTTGAGTTTGGGGAATGTCAGTATTTGGATAGTCCTCTTGTATTTTATTCCTCAAAAGCAGTGAATATGTATTCCAGCTCTGGAACGGCGAATTTGCCTTCCCACATTCGGAATTGGCTACTTCATAAGCCTTCAATGCTTCAGTCTCTGTACCAGCAACACCTTGTAAATTATCCATGTAAAAAGCCTGGCCTATTTCTGGGCATTTGGCCCTTTCAAAATGATGCTTCAGTGTGTTGCAAAGTAGGAAAGGAGTAGCACAAGAGCCAAAGAGCACTGATCGGAAACAGTAAGTTTTCAGTGGACTATCCTCATTTTGAGGGTCTTGAGGCCAGAGAAATTCTGTAAATTTCCCATCCTCCTCTCTCAATCCTATTCGGAGAAAAGCCTTACTAATGTCTGCTGTAAAAGCGCAGGGTTTCTCTCTAAATCTTAGTAATACATTCCTTAACTTCTCTGTTAGTGTAGGTCCACAGTATAGGCAATTATTCAAGCTAAATGATTCCTTGAATGCTTTACTACTACAATTGAAAACTATCCTTATGGGAGTAGTTACTGAGTCTTTGCTTACAGCATGATGTGGTAAATAATGCCCCTCCTTGTGGTTAACAGGGAATTCTACCTCTTATATAAATTTATTCTTCTCTTGATCCTTTATAATATTATCATATATGGTTTGATGTTCAGGGTTGTCTCTCAACTGTCTTAGATGAGAATTTAACTGAGCCTCAGCTGCTTGGAAATTTGTTGGTAGCTCTGAATGGTTTAGTTTCCATGGTAATCTTACCTAATACTGTCCATCTTTAAATTCCACAGACTAGTTATACAAATCCAAAGTTATTTTATCTTCAGGGGTTGAATCTTCAATGTCTATTCCTACTCTGTCTAGGTCCCAAAGTTTGTGTACAGGTTCAATTTTTTCATCCAAGTCATTTATCTGAGTAGGTTCTAATTCTGCACCTATTCTAGCTACCATCAATGACTGTGTAGGGGTAAGAAGAGTCTAGCAATTTGGCCTTTCCCCTGTCTTTCTTTGGAAAAGGCAACTGACCCATAATAAGGTTGCCTCTGGGACTCTTGATCAACTGTACTTTATTCTTCTTAAAGGTCCTGTGTAAGAATCTTCCACAGTAATCTGATCCAATTATCATTTTTATGGTACCCACAGTATCTGATTTCACATTCTGTTTTGCCAACCTTATCCCTGAGCTCTGCAAATGATCAGAGGTTTCCCTCAGTCCCTTCATATAAATACTGTACTTGTTTCCATCTTATCCTGTACAGCTGCTGTTATACTGCATATTTTATATCTGCCAAGTTGTATTAACGGTCTAACTAAATCAAAAGACTGTGTCTGCTTAGTAGTTAAGAACCCTGTAATGGCTAGATTTACCTTGCCGGCAATAGGTAATTTTAATTTCTCTACAATGTCTGCAGAAATGAAGGTTTTCTGTGCACCCGTATGAGAAAGAGTACATGCTAATATGTTTCTATTTTCAATCATTACCCTTACATCTGCAGTCGGAACTGCAGCTGGCATTGTTACTGGAGTATTTGCTTTCGCAGCTGTCATATAGACACCTTCAGCTTTAGGGACCTCATGTTTCATCATCCTTGGGCACAAAGCACTGTGATGATTCTCTTTTTTACATTTGAAACAAAGATTTAGTTTAATTTTACAGTCTGTGGAAGTGTGTTCGGAATTCATGCAAATCATACGACACCCCAATTCCTGAAGCCTCAGTATTCTAGAAGCATAATCAGGATACAGTACTGTTGACAAGATGCACTGGAATGTTGTTCACTACAAAACACACTGACCTTCCTGTCCTTTACCTTGGAAATTTTTACCTCATTTTCATCATCTTGTCTGTTCCTTGTCTTTATTTGTTTATCCTCAGATTTTAAAGAGCTAAGAAAAGTACTTATCTCTTCTTTAGGTACAGACTTAGCTGTTCCTGACTCAGGTTTCCCAGCCAGTTGTTTAGTGGTTCTTTTCCTTATTTCAGCCTTCGGTTTATTTTCAGCAGGCTTTACTGTTCCTTGCAAATGTTTACAGAGTTGCAGCAAGCCTTCCTCAATCTCCTCACAGGAGAAATTATCCTTCTGGTACTTACCATACAAAGCATCCTTAGTTCTAGGCAGAAGCTTTAAGGACACAATTCTAGAAAGCACCCAATCTGCTGCCTTAACATCTTCGTAAGTACCTAAGGCCTTTAAATTACAACTCATCGCAATCCGAAAATTTTGTAAGGACTCAAAATCATGTTTAGGAATGGGTAATTCAATCAGAGCCTTCAATAGTTGGGTAATGACTTGCTCCTTGTCTTTATAATTCTGCTTAAGAATAGCCAAAGCCACCTCATAATTTTTTCCTCCACAGGTAATTCCTTTATCAATTTGTAAGGCATCCCCTTGACCTGTGCTAACAGATATGAGAGTGTACTCACATTGGGGATATCTGTTCTGTCATGGACTAAGTGTTTAAACTGATCCCAAAAGGATTTCCAGTTCTGCTCCCCATCAAACTCTGGAAGCGAAATTTGTGGTAATGCAGCCTTAACTTGCCTGTTCCACAACTTGTATTTTGGTGGTAATATTGGCTAACTTAGATTGAACCAGGTTCACTAATGTTAGATATTCCTCTAATTTACCTTCAAATTTGGTAGTTTCTGATTCTAAAAGATCTTTATCATCAGCTTTTACGATGGCTGCTTCTAAATTAACATAACTTTCTTCATACTTCGCCTATCTTTCGTGTAGTATATTCAAAAGACTACTTAATTTTTCCCTAGTTTGAGGCATTTCTTTTAATAACTGCCTTCAGTCCTATATGGCTCTCGTTGCCCATCTTGCTTTACCACTGGGTGATTTTTGTAACAAGGAAATAGACATTGTTACTGATTTCTAAGTTACTTGAGTTACCCTTAATTTAACAGCTCCATAGTTGTTTATCACTTTAAATTTTGAGGAGTGTGGGCATTGGGTTTATAGCTTTAAACCTATCTCCCTGGGTTATTAAACCTCTGGGGTAATATTGTTATTCCCACACTCAGTTTCCAAGATAACACAATTTTTCCCGAGCTCAGTTAATTACCATTTTAAATTTTAAGGAGTGTAGGGATTGGGTTTATGGCTTTACATCTCTCTCCCTGGGTTCTTAAAGCTCTGGGGTTATGTTATTAACTCCATAGTTATTTATCACTTTAAATTTTGAGGTGTGGGCATTGGGTTTATGGCTTTAAACCTATCTCCCTGGGTTATTAAACCTATGGGGTAATTTTGTTATTCCCACACTCAGTTTCCAAGATAACACAATTTTTCCCAAGCTCAGTTAATTAACATTTTAAATTTTAAGGAGTGTAGGGATTGGGTTTATGGCTTTATATCTATCTCCCTGGGTTATTAAACCTCTGGGGTTATGTTATTATCCCTACACTCAGTACAGCATAGGACCACCCAAGGCTTATGCTCTATGTTGTTTATAAATTTCTGCAGAACCACTTCTCTGCCTTTATGATTGCAGTGTATCTATCGGCTTTTAGATAGGCTTGGAAGGGCTTTGCTTTGAAATGGATGAAATCTTGCCCTTTCCTAATCCTCTGCAACTTCCTGTTTACGGCCCTGCTAATTACAGTAAGTCCTCATTTTTCGCTGTTGTGATGTTCCCCAAAAACGTCGCGAAACATGAAACATCGAAGTGTGAAGTTAAGAATCAATGGGAAAAATAGATGAGCGTTCCAGTGGGACAGCTACATACCCTATCAAAGTACAGTACTATAACACCAAACAGGCCCTACCCAAAATTAAATGTGGAGTGTTTACTAGTTGCTTATACAGCATAACAAACATGTACCTGAACTGACAGTAGCTGTTATAAAGAGCTGCAACACCAAAAATCCTTACCAGAAATAAAGTAAACATTGGCATGAGTGGCAGGTGAAGGTGTGTTGAGGGTGGATGGGCTAGTTACTAGGTGACATGGGCCTCTCTGGGGAAGTCCTATCACCTAAGCCAAAGCCCTCAAAGTCGAATTCAGACTCCAGCAACTCTACTTCCTCTCTGTCCACTTCTCCTCCTTTATCCTACTCTCCTGTCACGTCTGTCTTGCATAATAGCAGCCACATTCTGTGTCACATTAAAAAACCGTGTGATCCTGGCTTGTCTCTGCTCCAGTATGTTTCTGTTGTAGACTGCCATCACTTGAGACTTCAGATCATTCAAGGTGGATAGGATCTGGGTAGCCTCAGGCATAGTCCCGGTGTATGTCTCGAAGGTTGTTGCCATATCGGTTATGGTGGAGAGGCTGTGGGACAATTTTTGGGTGGTCATCTTCTCCTGTGCAGTGTGCCCTGGCCTTTCATTCTCTTCACTAGAGTTCCTCTCTTATGTCAACCACACCTGAGTCTAGATCATAGTGTCAAGTGTTGTCTTACAGCCATTTTGTCCACCTCTGCTGTGTTTACGCTTGTGCGTCTGATCGCACTCTAAAAACTAGCTCCAGTAGGTGAATATTGATACAGTAAAAAACTGTGGCACAAATAAAGGTTGAGGGGAAAAAAACACACATGTTTATGTTATTGTTATTTTGTGTGCATTCACCTGCTTGTTGAGAGGTTCCTTGTTCTTCCTTAGGGGTATAATGCAACATAACAGTAACCAACATTACTGATTTTCATTACAATGCTGCATATTCTTCCCCTGAATTGTTCTAACTAACACTTGGTTGGTTAACTCTAAAAACTAACTCCATTAGGTGGATATTGATACAGTAAGAAACTGTGGCACAAAAAAAGATTAAGGGAAAAAAACACAGGCACATTTACTTTATTTTTATTTTACGTGCGCTCACCCGCTTTTTGAGAGGTTCCTGTTCTTCCTTAGGGGTATAATGCAACATAACAGTAACCAGCGTTACCGATTTTCATTACAATACTGCATATTCTTCCCCTGAATTGTTCTTACTAACACTTGGTTCTAAAAACTAACTCCATTAGGTGGATATTGATACAGTAAAAAAAGTGGCACAAATAAAGATTAAGGGGAAACAAAACACAGACACATTTGCTTTATAGTTATTTTACGTGCGCTCGCTTTTTGAGAGGTGCCTCGTTTTTCCTGAGTGTCCTTATTGTGCTGTCAGGAGCCCCAGTCAGGCGACTATCTCAGGGGCTGTCAACCCCTCCTCAGTGAGCTGCAAAATCCTCTGCTTCTCGGCCACACAAAAAACACAATGGTGAAGGGGTCTGTAGTACCGCCGCTGTATCGATAGAGGGCAGGGTGGTCGCAAGATGGCCACCAACAAATAAACATTGGTATGCGTCGTCTTCTGAGTGTCAGCTGCCATCTGGAAGCGGTGACGAAGATTGGGAGAAAATGACGAAGTTTGCGACATGTTGGAAACTTTTTTCTTTTGCAAAAAATGAAGCGTCGAAGTAAAATTCGTCAAAATACGAGGACTTACTGTAATTTATAGGTATCATAGCAAACAGGTGAACCATATTGTAGGTTTCTAGGCTCAAGAAGGGTTATAGTCACTGCAGATTTACATGAACCTTCAATGGCTTCTACTACGGCCAAAATATTATCCACAATTTCATTAACTTCTAAATCTTCATGGATGTCATTTCCTCCCAGAAAGAGAATAGTGCGGTCATGCTCTCAGTCTAACACGGCGTTTAGCTGCTCATCCTCGGAAAAGGAACTCGCCTTTCCACCAGGAGCTCTGTATATATGTATTTCCACGTGTTCCACTTCCACACAACGTGGTAATAGGCTGTGCCCAACGAAAGCTACCATAAAATCGCTCAGTGCCACGGCACACACATGTTATCCTCACTCACTGGGGCACCAGAAATATGTCAGAAAATATCATGAGTAAATCTCCACACTCGGGGCACCAAAAATACGTCAGAAAATGTCCTCTGTATTGCTCCTCACTCGGGGAACCAAAAATATGTCATAAAATTCTGTGAGTCACTCCTCTCTAGCAGGAGTTAATCTAAATTAAAACAATTGTAAATTTGCATAAGTCTCATGAGTAAATTAAGGCAATTAAATCCCCTAATTCACCAGCAAATTATCTCCTCATATACTGGCTAGTTCCCTAAGATTTGGCCAAATTCATAAGGTCACTTAGCTATATATTGAGTCGAACAACAGATAACGACGGGCGTGATGTTTCGGTAGTTTTCCTGGGCAGCCAGGCGTCCTCTAGGTGTGTATTTACAAGTGTTAGCCGAACGGTGTCTGCTAATGGAGTGAGTGAGTATGGCGAGTTCCTTCTCCCTCATGGGATTGAAGAGTTGCCAATTATTTATTAATTACAATGCAAAATACAGTTAAATTACTCCGTGAAATAAACAAGGTGAATCTCTATCTATCTATCTATTGCCAGACACCATAATCCCGTAAGGGGTGGCCATTTGACTTTGAGTTATTTTTTTTTTACGGGGAGGGGCACTAACCCTCCACCAACCCACTTGTTGACACGTAGGGAGCACGTATGGTTTGGTTATATGGTTACCACCCAGCGTTGTAAATGGTTTCTTGGCTTACAGGAAACCATTTGGCTTGTCACTCAATGTAATGCCACCTGTAAAGGAAAGAAAAGCAGTAAGAAGTGACAGGAAATATAGGAGAAATAGGAAGAAAGGAGGGCAGGCACAGAAAAAGAATGATAAAGGCTAAGGAAGAAGTAGGCAGCACTACATCAAGTGAGTGGATGATGGTCGCCACCACCTACCACTTCAAACCGGGAACGATCTAGGGTTTTTCCACTTGCCAGGTGGACGGGATAACCAATGCACCGGCGACTCAAGGTGAATCTAACTTAATTTAATCTTAGTTTTAATTAAACTAAACCAAATATTCTTTTTTATCTATAAAGATATACTGTATATTAAACCGTCTTTTCATCGTGACGCTTTTCATCATTAAGACACGTCACACACGCAGATGCAGTGAGGCCAGTGAAAAATTCCTAATTATTTACATGTATGTACAATGTGGGTGTCCACAAGGGTTAAAGGCACTAGCATTTAATTTATTAATAATAAGAATTATTAACAGAATGAAATCTCTTGTTTTTTAAACCTTTCAAATTATTATTAGCATTCTGAAAGTTTTCCTTTGCCCTTAACATCGACAACCATTGCAAAAGTAAGAGCACAACCGCTCGGGGGAAAATATTTCCCACATACAGGTAGTTAGTCCATCATCCAGTCCTATGCCGCCTGCCCCATGAGGAGCGTAGAAGCCCGGGGCTAGGCAAGTTGGTCTTGACATTTAAGATGAGAGTGACCAGCCTCACTCATCCCTGAGTGGCATTACATGAGCAACAAACACCAACCTCCCCTTGGATATAAACCTACACAGGCTCAATCGGATTGGAACACCTTAATTACCCATTAAACCACCAGGTGCCATAATGTTGTTATATGGTTACCACCCAGCATAGTAAATGGTTTCCTGGTGAACAGAAAACCATTTGGTTTGTCATTCAGTGTAGAGTCACCCATTAGCAGAAGGAAGAGGAAGGAGTGAAAGAAAGACAGAAGAGGGAGTGTAAAGTCACCTGTAGGCAGAAGGAAGAGGAAAGAATGAAGGAAAGAAAGACAGAAGAGGAGGGAAGGAAGTGAGAAAAGGGCAGACACCCAAAGCAGCACTTCGTTGAGTGAGTGGATGGTGAGCGCCCCTACCTACCACCTTACAAAAAGAGGCTAAACTACAAAAAGGGCAACTATCCTATCATGACCTAAAGAAGTACTTTACAGAAAAAAAATGGGAAAGGGAGCTTAGAGGACAAGATATAAATTTTATATATAATAAATTCTGTGCATTTTATGAAACAGGTGCCTAAAATTATATCCAACAGCACAAAGAAACAGAATTAAGGATAAAGAATGGTTTAATACCCATTGTAAAAAAGCAAGTGGATAATTAAAGCACTCCAGCCAGATAGAACCTGTGTAGGTTTGTATCTAAGGGATGGTTGGCATTTACTCTTCATGTGCTGTCACTCAGGGATGAATGAGGCTGGTCACTCTCATCTTAAATGTCAGGAACAACCTGCCTGGCCCTGGGCTGCTGTGCTTCTCATGGGGCAATGCAGGAATAGATGATGTATGTATGTATGTATGTAAAATAACAAAAGAACGAAGAGATTGCTGGAGATTAGATACAGACAACATAATAGCAAGAGGGTATATAACAACTATAAACAGGCAAGAAATTATTATACAAGGATAAGGAGAGAAGCTGAAAGGCAGGTTGAGGAAGACATTATAAATAAAAGTACAGATCAAATGAAGCTGTTTTACAGCTACATATGAAGCAACACTAAAGTTAAAGGTAAAATACAGTCCATCATGGATAAGGGGAAAATCTATAACAACGAAGAAGATATTTGTGAAGTGCTGAACACAAAATCCAATTGGTTTTACAGAAGAAAGTAGATTTGAGGGGGGATGAAAAGGAATGAACATACCCACACATATTAGCAAATTTACATACCTGTATATCAGAACAAGAGGTCCAGGAAGAATTAAGTAAATTAGACAAAGGAAAAGCAATTGTCCTGACAAGATTTCATGTTGGGTGTTACATGAATGTGCAGAAGGGTTCAGTAGATCAATACATTTAATATTCGTTGAATCCTTAAGACAAGGTTAACTACCTTATATTTTGAAGAAATCAAACATTGTTCCCCTCTTCAAGAAAGGAAATAGACAGAATTCACATAACTACCGACCAGTATCACTGACCAGCGTCATAAGTAAGATATTAGAAAAGGTAATAAGGAAAATTTGGGTAAATCATCTGGTAAAACAAAATATGATAACAGAAAGACAGTTCAGTATTAGAAAGGGAAAATCTTGTATTATTAATCTATTAAGGTAATATGACAGAGTTGCAGAAACAGTACAGAAAAGAGAAGGGTGGGTAGACAGCATTTATTTGGATTTCAAAAAGTCATTTGACAGGGTAACACATCAAAGACTTTTATGGAAACAATACCACCAAGATTTAATCCAAGGTATTCTGTACTGTTGGTTGCAAGATTTTCTCAGAAAAAGGGAAATGAGAACAGTACTAAGGGGAAATTACTCATCATGGAGAGAAGTAACAAGTGGAGTGCCACAGGGTCCAGTGCTGGCACCATGTTTTTAGTACTGTATATATAAATGACATAGACAGCAGCATTGGAAATGGAAGCTATCTAAATATGTTTGCTGATGATGCAGAAGGACAAAAGAAAATTACAGACACAGACTTTTGCAGAGAGCTACGAGAAGAATTCAGTTAGCTTCATGAATGGAACAGTAGATGGCAAATGGAATTCATTGTGGACAAGAATCAAGTTTGGTAAAAGTGGAAAAAGACTAGACCTCATGGGATTATAAGCATCCCTACACATATCAGAAAAGGAGGACATAGAAGTGATTATCAATAACAGACTATCACTGGCTGGCAATATCAATGAGAAAGTATGGAACATGTATGCACTGCTTGCTAATATGGGAGTAGCATTCACATCTATAAATGAAGACATGCTGAGAAGCCCCCATCACACATTCCATAATTGAACCACGACAGCGCCACTAATTCAATTATTGGCGCTGTCTTGAAATTTCACTACGATAAACTCTGATAACAGAAAATGTTACGATGGCTGTAAGTACGTGTCATGATGGTTGTAAGATGGTCACGAAGGAGTCATGATAGCTGTAAGACTGAGTCACGATTGGCAGATTTTCAAATTTTTAATGGTCATTTTGTCGTCACGATGAGGCCACATTCACCATGATAGTGCCATGAAGGAGTTGATGACGGTGCCATGAACGTACCACGATAGCTTCAAGAGGTATGCCCACTGGCTCCCTCCCCCTCCCAGCATTCAAGCTCGATCGAAGAGACATTCAGTCCAGTCCTGTCCCAGCCGCCAACAGCCTGTTGAGCTATTCTTGAACATAACACAGGTAAATATAAGTCAAGGTGAATGAGTGATTAACCCCTCTAAAAACCCACCGACGCATTTTCCTTGATGCATGTTTCACAGTTACAGTACTACAATTACTACTTATATAAAAGGAAATGTGTATGGATTTTACATATCAATTGCTCATGGTGCATTGTGTGTATTTCATTACTTGTCCTAGATTTTGGTGCCTTCTGACGACCATGCCTCTGAAACCGAAGCTTGACTCACTCAGCATTTTTTTTTTTGTCACGACAAAGTCACGAAAGGACCTACGATGGCCATGACAGAGTCACGTAGCTGCAACGAAGATCACAATAGGGTCACCGAAGACTTACGATAACGCTACGTTGGGTACAAAAATCGAGGAGCTCTACGATAAATTAACACTTGCGTCAGTTTATTGTGGTCTCGGCCAAGTGCGTCACAAGTGTCCCAATCGATCACGATAGACTCCGAATCAGGACCATGATGCTGCTTCGAATTGAATTAGTGGTGTTATTGTGGTTCGATTATGGAATGTGTGACGGGGGCTAGAAAGATAATCATATCATTCATTAGACCAACTCTGGAGTATGCATCTGTCATCTGGAATCCACATCTCAAAAAACACCTAGGTGAGACTGAAAGGAACAAAGGGCTGCTACAAGACCAGCACCAAGCTTAAGGGATCTATGTTATAAAGAAATGCTAGAAAAATTAAACCTACCAACATTACAAAAGAGAAGGAAAAGAGAAGACATGATTATGCAATATAAATGCCTCACAGGGAAAGAGAAAATTGAATTAAATGAGAATATAACCTATGAGGATGCAACATCTGGAGGACACTGCAAAAAAACTGTACAAAAAGAGAAGTGATAAAGATGTAAGGAAATTCAGTTTCCCAAACAGAGCAATTGATCAGTGGAATGCATAGCCGAATGAAATAGTGTGTGCCAAACCTATCAATCAATTGAAAGGTACGTGTGATAAGAATGGTTCAAAACATGGGACAGTATGAGCTTGACTCATTCCTTTACATGCATGCACACACACACACACACACACACACACACACACACACACACACACACACACACACACACACACACACACA
>JAGKTI010000146.1:28128-73783 GCA_018397915.1 Birgus latro
AAGAATGGTTCAAAACATGGGACAGTATGAGCTTGACTCATTCCTTTACATGCATGCACACACACACACACACACACACACACACACACACGTGGACAGAGAGGAGCTCTTTGTGAAAAACGATGGAAGAATAAGAGAACTTGAATTCAAATTGAAGATGAGTCGATGCCTGCTGAAGACAGCAAATCACCCAGGGGGTTTAGGGTGGGCTCATAGAATGTGGGAAGTTTGAGGGGAAGAGCGGGGGAAGTTGTTGAGGCATTTAGTAGGAGGTGGGTGGATGTGGCTTGTTTGCAGGAAGTCCGGTACAGGGGTGGATCAGCCAGAAAGATTGCTGGGAAGGATTGCTACTATAAGCTGTTTTGGCAGGGGGGAACTGACGGATATGGGGGGGTGGGTGTGTTGGTTGCGGAGAAATGGGTGGAGTATGTCATGAATGTCATGAGAGTAAGTGATAGGATAATAGTAGTGAAAATTTTGATCGGACGGGTGATTGTTTCAGTTATATCAGCATATGCTCCGCAGGTAGGATTGGATGACACAGAGAAGGATAGATTTTGGGATGATTTAATATGTGTAGTAAGTGGTATGGGTGATGATGAGGTAGTGGTTCTGGGAGGGGATTTAAATGGTCATGTTGGTGAAGCAGCTCAAGGTTATGAAGGAGTCCATGGAGGATGTGCATATGGTGTGAGGAATGCGGAAGGGGAAAGAATACTCGAGTTTGGGGAGGCTATGGACATGATTGTGTGCAACACACATTTTAGAAAAAGAGTGAGTAGATTGATTACGTACGAATTCGGGGGAAATAGTAGTCAGATAGATTATTTTCTGGTCAGGAGGGTTGATCGGAGATTAGTGAGGGATGTTAGAGTTGTAGGAAGCGAGGAGTGTGTGCAGCAACACAAACTGTTGATTTGTGACATGGTGCTTAAGGAACGAATGACGAGAAGGAGGACATATGTACCTAGGAGGAAAATATGGAAGCTGGGAAACCAATCAGTAAGGGATGCCTTTTATAGTGAGATGAGGAGAGTGGTGGCTGAACAGGAAGCCGTAGATAGAGACGTTAATGAACAGTATAGAGCCCTTAAGAACAGCCTCTTCAGAGTTACCGATGCAGTGTGCGGTTGGTCAGGGGGCCCACCAAGACATAAAGTGACTTGGTGGTGGGATGAGGGTGTAGAAGCTGCAGTTAAGGAGAAAAGAAGGCTTTTTCGGGAATGGAAGAAGGGTGGTAACAGGGAGGAGTACTTGGCTGCCAAGCGCAGGGCTAGAAGAGAGGTATACAGGGCGAAGTCTGAGTCACAGAGACTTTTACTTGATAATCTAAATCATGAAGGAAGGAAAAATATGGTTTTTAGGGTGGCAAATCAGGTGAAGAGAGATAATCGGGACATTGTAGGCGAGCAGTGTGTGAAGAATGATGAAGGAAGGGTAGTGGTGAACAGTGAGGATATTAAAGATGCATGGAGAGAGCATTATAGCCGGTTGTTGAATGAGGAGTTTGATTGGGATAGGGAAGGTTTGGAGCCAGCTGATCCGGTGTTTGGGCCTTGGCCTTTGATTGACGCTGCTACTGTGAGTGAGGCAATAGGCAGGATGCGGGTGGGGAAGGCGGCAGGTGTGTCTGGGTTGACTGCCAAAGTGTTGAAGGCCTCAGGAGATATTGGGGTGAGGTTAGTCACTGACCTGATAAATATGATTATATATGAGTGTGTGGTCCCAGATGATTGGCTGAAGAGTGTAATTGTAAATGTGTACAAAGGGAAGGGCGATGCCCTGGAAAGGGGAAATTACAGAGGTATAAAGCTCTTAGATCAGATAATGAAAGTAATTGAGAGAGTTCTAGAAGGTATGATTAGAGAAAGAGTGAATATCAATGAGATGCAGTTCAGGTTTATGCCAGGCAGGGGGACCACTGATGCCATATTCATTGTTCGACAGCTTCAGGAAAAATATATTGGAAAGAAAAGGGAATTGTATTTTGTTTTTGTTGATTTGGAAAAGGCCTTTGACAGAGTCCCTAGAGAGGTGGTGAAGTGGGCAATGAGAAAGCTGGGGTTGGAAGAGTGGCTGGTTAGGGTGGTTATGGCCATGTACTTGGGTGCTCACACCCAGGTAAGAGTGAATGGAGTTTTGAGTGATGAGTTTCCCGTGAATGTTGGTGTGCATCAGGGGTCAGTTTTGAGTCCCTTGTTGTTTATCATGGTGCTTGAAGCCCTCTCACGTGACTTCAGAGATGGACTCCCATGGGAGATGTTGTATGCTGATGATGTGGTGTTGATTGCTGAGAATGAAGGGGAGGCTGAGGAAAGATTTAAGAAGTGGAGAGATGGTATGGGGTACAAGGGCTTAAGGGTAAATGCAGATAAAACAAAAGTAATGATATCTAGGGTTGGTGGCAGTACAATCAGAGGAGAGGGAGAGTGGCCATGTGCAGTTTGCCACATGGGTGTGGGAAGTAATTCCATCTTGTGCAGTGTTTGTGATAGATGGGTGCACAAGAGATGTAGTGGTATTAGAGGTAGACTGCGAGATAATGCTGATTTCATGTGTGCGGTGTGTCGGGGAGAGCAGGTGGAGATTGTTAGGCGTGAGAGGGTTGAATTTGCAGGTGAGTCTCTTGAGTGTGTGGAGGAGTTTTGTTATCTGGGAGACATGTTATGTGCCGGAGGTGGGGCTGGAGTTAGCTCGGTTGCTAGAGTGAGAAGTGGTTGGAAGAAGTTCAGGGAGCTGTTGCCTCTCCTGACATTGAGAGGATATTCGCAGGTTTAAACGTACAGAAATGACAATGATTAGGTGGATGTGCAGTGCGTCCCTGCGTGCAAGGCCTGGGGGGGCTGGGTTTACGATAGAAGAGTTGAGAGGTAGGATGGGACTGGAGTGTATTGGTGTTGTGATGAGGAGAGGTAGGCTGAGGTGGTTTGGACATGTGGAGAGGATGGGGGATGATAATTGGGTGCAGAGGGTGAGAAGTGTTAATATTGGGGGAGGGGTTGGGAGGGGTAGACCGAGAAAGACATGGGACGAGGTCATTAAATGTGACTTAAGGGTAAAGGGACTGAATAGGGAGGCTGCCAGAGATCGAGCAGCGTGGAGAGCTGCCATTAGGTGACCAAGGCCGACACATGCAAGCATGTTGGAGCCTTCAAAAACGAAAACGAAACAGAACTATAGACAATTGGAATAGCATGGAGGGAGAGGTGGTGCGAGCAGAGAGCATCATGTATTTAAACCTAGATTGGATAATAAACAATTGTAGAAAAGAGACAGAACAACACAACTTTAACTCAAATCCTGTGTAATACAATTAGGTAAATACACACACTCACACACACACACACACACACACACACACAAACATTCTCTCTCTCTCTCCATGAGTGTGGGTGTAAAAATAGTAATGATGATATTCATGATGATGGTAAAAACAGTGATAACTGAGATGTCGGATGATGATGATGATATNNNNACAAACACACACACACACACACACACACACACACACAAACATTCTCTCTCTCTCTCCATGAGTGTGGGTGTAAAAATAGTAATGATGATATTCATGATGATGGTAAAAACAGTGATAACTGAGATGTCGGATGATGATGATGATATTTTAATGATACTGATAATGATAATGATGAAGACATAATGCTGTTGATAGCAATAACAGTAATGATTATTTTAATCCATTCAGTCCAGTGATGTACTTTTTAATTTACTTTGGCTGCTACCTGAAGAGTTCATTAAACTTTTAAGAGGCCTCTGGTAGTGATGAACTGAATAAATATATTTCTAACTCCTTCAGTTCTAAAAGTCTCTCCAAGGCTGAATAAACTTGTCTGGTGGTAGCAAAAATAAGATGAAAATACATCATGAGACTGAAGGGGTAAGTTGCTGATTTACATTTTCTAGATGATGCCAATGCAAACGGATCAGTCAGCAGAGCCACACCACCTTCCTGCACCAATGGCCACCTCACAAATGGACAACCTAATGGGACTTCAACAAATGGAAGTTCCCCAAATGGAAGCCCAGCCAAGGAAGGTGACCCAAGCTCCATCAAGTGTGTGGACACACTTTTCAACATCAATCTGTCAGTGAAGCGTGGAAAGCTGATTGGGGTCTGTGGTAGTATCGGCTCAGGAAAGAGTTCGCTCATCTCGGCCATTTGTGGAGATGTGAGTTTGGTTCTTTGTATATTGTGGTACAATAAGCTCTCAGTGTTGTTGTTGTTGTTGTTATGGCCACAGTCCCAGCTGGACATGAACGCAGAGGACTGCAGAATGAAGTTACCTTTTACCTGCAGTCTAACATTCTCCTTTGGGAGATAGGGAGGGAGCTGAGTGGCAGTTGTACAACTGGACAGTAGAGCCATCTTGCTGTACCGTTGCCACTGTATGAAGGTGCCCTTTTCCAAGATGTAAGTCCTAATTGTTCTGTGTAGATGATATCTTCATAAAAATCACATACAGTACTTCTTAATACAATTGGTTCTATAAATTGTGGAAACTACAAGTAGTAAATCAGCTTTGTGGGTAGCAATGGAACTCAAATACAGATTAAAAAAAAAAAACAATTTTAAATAGCAGTTGCCTGAATAGAAAACATAACATAAAAAGAAGGGTAACATATAAAAATTTTTAAAAATACTTTATCAGTCTTAACTTGGTAGAGATTTTCATCATTTTGGACCTTATTTCCCCCATCTCAGTGGCTGAATAAGACAACACTACAGCTCTACATCTTCATAGCTAACACTTTCAAGTGATTAGCACTTTATTCGGGTGCTAATCTTCGGTACAAACTACAGAATTTTGACTGGAGAGATGGCGGTTTGAGGCCAAAGTAAAATGGACAGAGTATAGTCTTTGGCTGCCTGTTACATACAGTCAACTTTCCTTGATCACTGTTTTCAGTACCATGGTTTTCTTGACTAGGGTCTTATAAATAATGCAATATCTTCAGTTTTATGAATAAAATCATCTTGATTACAGCTATATTCTGAGAAAAATCAAATGAAGCACCAGAAATGCTCTGCTCCTTGTAGCTAAAGTGCAGAAAAAAAAAAATCCTTTTAGAACTATAAAAATCATTTAAGATACTTTACCAGTGAAAACAACTAAACTGTTTTATTGTTTATACCATAGTAAAAATCTTCTGCTGCATTAAATATACATCCCTCCAAACTAGCTGTAAATACACCAAGCTGACAAAACAGATGAATGATAATTTATGTAAAAATAACAGGTCAGGCACTGTGGTAAGTTAGTATATATCAGTTACTATGATATTGGCAGAACTGCCTTGATGCCCCACAGCAGCTGGTCTTCAGTCCAGCCACCATCCCCAAAATTCAATATTTACTTCATTTCTTACTCACATATAAAGGTAAAGGTGGGGGAAGACATTATGAGGCACTTAAATGCAGTGCTCATCTCCATGTCTTAGGCCTTTAAGCCTGTGCCCAGCTTATCACCCAATATCCTGGGACACAAGGCCATTGCATCTGCTAGGTTACCACAGATACCTCCTCTAGATGTTACCCAAGATACTCATTTTACCTACCAGCCTATAAATGGTGGATGGACATCTAAGTTGAGTGATGCCAGCTGCCCACACCAGGATTCAAACCCTAGCACTAAAGTGCTGGCAGCTTCACAGTCAGCAATCCAGTTCACTCATCTACCACTTATGATGTGCCTCAAAATTGACTGGGGGATTAATTCAAAATAGATTGAATTAAGTGTTCGTGAAATTATCTTAGCATAAAGTAAGCTGTAGAAGTGAAGTGTTCCCTGAACTATGAAAAATGTATTCACAAGGACAGAAATTGATGGTTAGGAATGGTTAATACAGTAATTGGAATTTCTCATAAACAAAAATTGTTGGCTCATTAGTTATGAGAAATATGAGAAAAAAGAGTCAACTGGTTCATGATCGAAATTGGTAGAATCAGTGTCAACAGTGTTGATCCAGTCCCTCTGTTTAGGGATTAATATGCAGGTATTAGGCAATAAAACTAGTGTATATTTGTGGATCCTAAAGTAATTTTGTTAATTCTCATTTATTATTTTATTTTGGGGGGTTTTCATTATTGCAGTAGTTTGACATCAGTTAAGCATGTTTAGTAAGGTTTAACGTACTTTGTTAATACCTGTTCTGTATACCATCATGATTTATAATCCCACCTATATGTTCTTAGTTATCATGTGTTATGTGGCTTTTTCTTGTGGTACTGTCTATTGTGCCCTTTGTAGAGTACTACTTTCCAGCATAAAAACCGTTCCTGCAAATTCATCAGAGTTTTCATATATCTTTCAGGATAAACATTTTAACTATCCAGATTTTATGAAGTGTTGACAGCCCTTGCCCCTATATAGTTAAGGTTCTTAAGAAAAAGTCTGTCTTGATCCATTTTGAATTTTGACTCTTTCAAAATATTGAAATGAACAGCAAAAGCTGGTAACATTTTAATTATAAGAGACCAAATTCATGGTGGCTCAAGTGGTACCCAATATTTGATATCCAGTACGTTGATCAGTTTGATCAGTTTAGACTTGTTGTATTAGTAAGGAAACATGCACACACTAGATACTGTATCAAACGTGAATTTAGTGTATGTGACACTGATGTGGTGTGTGGGGTGAAAAGAAGACGAAAGGGGGTGCAAGGAGCAGGGTGGTGGGATGAAGAGGTGAGACAGTCTGTGGCATAAAAGAAGAAAGCATGTAGTGAGTGGATGAGAAACAGGGGAGTGGAGGAAGTTGAGAGATGGAAGAGAGAGTTATATGTAGAGAGGAAGAGAGAGGTGAAAAGATCAGTAAGAGAGAGTAAGAAGAGAATGGATGAGGAATTTGGAAGGAATTTGAGAGTAAAGTGGAGGGAATGTGAGAAAATATTCTGGAAAGAGGTAAAGAGTTAGATGGAATGTTAAAGAAGTTAGTCGGGGAGTGAAAGATATAAATGGTAGATTACTAGTGGAGAAGAGAGAAAAAATGAGCAGATGGGGAGAATACTTTAAGGAATTGTTAGAGTTGATTGCCTATGTGATGAAATACTGAAGCATAGGGGAGAGACAGTAGTTGAATGGATGTGAAAGATGTGCAGATTGGCGTGGGCGGAAGGTGGAGTCCCGGGTGATTGGAAGTCTGGTATAATTATTCCCCTGTACAAAGGAAAAGGGGAGAAACGAAGTGTGTGGTAATCATAGGGGCATTTGTCTTCTTAGTGTAATAGAAAAAATATATGGTAGGATACTTATTGACAAAGTTAGGGAAATAACAGAGGAATTAGTTGGAGAAGAACAGGGAGGTTTAACCCGCTGAGTCCCACCAACGTACGATGCATGTCACTACTTTCTTCCGTGGACAGACCCACTGACGTTCATCGTACATCAGTCAGTTGCAAGGCCCGTCGTTTGCACATTTTTCAAGATTCCCAGGTGATTTTTGGTAGGCATATGTGGGAGACCTTCCTCTACCTGCTGTCAAGCGGGGATACTGCCTGGCCCCATCTGACCCCCCCTCCCCCCACACTCGGCAATTCACCTGTTAGCAGTAACCTGGCAAGTAAAGATATGTTGCCCCACGGTCTCTCCAATGACGAAATTCATGGTGAAAGTCATTCCTGAGGTGGAGGACAAAGAAACAAAGAAGCTAGAGGGAGAAACAAACAGAAGTGATGAGGTGGTAATGTCGTAAAGGAAGGTGTCATATGCTGGGGTTTTGGGTGAGTGAACAATGCTTTTATCACCTATATTATTGTGTGAAAACCAATATAGACTTGTACTACAGATAAATTCATACCAAATAAATAAATAAATAGGTAATTTAAAGTGACATGAATTAGTTAACCCTTCCATAGTTCGTTTTCTTCAGCCAGGTACCCTGAAAAAGAAGGAAAACGTAAGGCTGACTGACACCTGTAGCAACATCTATAAGCTCAGGAGGGCGATTTCTCTAATTTTTGATGTTTCTCACCAAAAGTGGAGATTTGAGTGCGCCCTCCCCCCCCCCCCCCCAAAAAAAAAAAAAAAATGAATATCGGTCGGGTTCTGAGGGTGTGTTGGGTAAAAAATCGGTCAGGACTGGACGGGTTAAGGAAGGGTAGAGGTTTCGTAGATCAGATATTCATTCATAGGTCTTTAGTGGAAAAGTTTCTAGAGAAGGGAAAGAAGTTGTATGCAGACTTCATGGATTTGGAGAAAGCATATGACAGGGTGGATAGACAAGGATTGTGGAAAGTATTAAGAATATATAGAGTAAGTGAGAAGTTGTTCAGTGCCTTGATGAGTATATATGAGGGTGCTAAGGCTGCAGTATGAGTGGAGAGTGAACTGCATGAATTTTTCTGTTTGAAGGTTGGGTTGAAATAGGGATGTGTCATGTCTCCATGGTTGTTCAGTCTGTATATGGATGGGGTTTTAAAAAAGATACAAGGTAGGGCAGTGGATGTTGGAGCGGCCCTAATGAGAGAGGGCTGCGTGTGGAAACACCCTGTTTGCAGATGATACAGTGTTGTTAAGTGATGACGAAGGGGAGCTGCAAGGCTTGGTAAATGAGTTTGGGAGAGTGTGTAAATAACGGAATCTAAAGGTGATTATAGGAAGAGTAAAGTTTTGGTCTTCGAGAGAAATGAAGTCACTGAATGTACAGTGAAGTTGGATGAGGAGGAAATGGAAAATGTGAGTGCATTTAAGTACTTGGGTAGTGTGATGAGCAAGGATGGAAGTTTAGAGGGTGAAGTGCTTGAACTGGTACAACAAGGAAGAAGGTTGCTGGTTCTTTGACAGCACTGATAAGAAACAGGGAAGTGAGCTTGGAAGTGAAAAGTTACTGCATGACTGTATTGTGATACCAACTCTAATGTATAGAAGTGAAGCTTGGACCTTGTTTGAGGGACACAAGTCAAGAATGAGAGCTGTAGAAATGAGTTATTTGAGAGGAGCATGTGGAGTCACATGGAGAGACAGACTGACAAATGAGGAAGCGAAGGAGTGCTGTGGTGTTGATATGGACGTGATAGGAAGCTTTAGGAGAAACATACTGAGGTGGCTTGGCCATGTGGAGAGGATGGAGAGCGAGAGACTGATGAGGAGAATGTATGTGAAGTGGAGAGGGGGAGGAGAGGGAGGGGGAGGCCAAGAATGAGATGGAGTGGAGAGGTGTATGAAAGAGGGAGGTGTGAACTGGGAGCAGGGCAGTGAAATGGTGGGGTACAGGGCGAAATGGAGGTGATTTTTTTGTGGTCACCCCTTACGGGATTAAGGTGTTTGGCAATAGATGGATAGATAGACACTGATAATTGCCACTGGTTTAATTCATTATGTTCTACTAAATTTAGCATATTTGGGAGAGTCATTCAAAGTTCATAATTAGAGGCAAGTGAAATTCAAGATAAACTTTACCTAAGGCATGGGCATGCTTTTCCTGTGTATTCCATAGGGATGAAATTTCCATGACTGACTGTAACAGCAAGAAAAAAAAAATGAAGCTTACAATCAAAGCATATAGCTGTACTTCAGTTTTCAAAGTTGGGTTGCTTATATGCCATATTGTTTTTCATCATCATCATCATCATCCGGACCTCCTTTCCTGCCCTAGGGCTGGGTGAGGAGTAGTGTAATGACCAAACATGCAACTTCAACAAATTAAACACACTCTTCTGGCCGAGATTTGATCTCACACCCTCGTGCTTGATACGTGCACACGTTACTACTGAGCCAAAGAGAGGATCCCCGTTATGCCTCTAAGCAACGTGGGCTTTTATGGACCCCATTATATCACTCTTTTCTCCCATTGGTGATTAATTTGGTGAGTTTTCAAACACAAGGTAGTGTAGCATCGGAGGCCACCATTGGGAACGCTGCGGACCACACAGAACAGCTCATGTAAGGATTTGGTTGCTGCCAGCTAACCAAGAAACTACATCAAATTGCCAATCAAGTCTCGCCTCACATCCCACACTGCTGCCAACCAATGTAATGACCGAAATTAAATTTAGCAAATTATTCACTAGTCTGACCGAGATTCGATCTTAGGCCCTCACGTTTGATATGCGTGCATGTTACTACTGAGCCAAAGAAAGGATCCCTGCTTTGCCTCTAAACAGCGTGGGCTTCTATGGACCCCATTACAACAGCTACTGTATGTCTAGACAGCCCAAGTTTGCCCAGTTCAGTGAGTCTCTTCCATTCACTCATCGTTCAAGCCCCCGGAATCTTGGCTCTATCTGATACGCCAAAAACATTCACCACATTCAGTAGCTTCGCTTAAACCTGTCTGATAGAATCAGTCCGGACGCTGTCATGTAAAAAAGGGCTTCCAAATCCTTGATCATACACTTCTCTCACCATTCATCCAGCTGGCTCGATCTCTTGTCAGTCCCCTAGCCTCACCAATTTCCATACCTCTCTTCCTCACACACCTTCTCCTTGGCCTGCCTCACCTCCTACCTCCTTCAAATTCACTCAGATATACCTTCTTCACCACTCTGTTGTTATCCATTCTCTCCACGTGACCATACCATCTCAGTACACACACTCCGATTCTGGTGTCCACAGGCTTCCTCACTCCACATTCTCTCACGAATCATATTATTTCATATCCTATCCACTCTTTGTATTCCAGATACATTCCTCAGCAGTCCCATCTCCACTGCTCTCACTCTTGGCTTTTCATATTCATGCCACACCATAGTCTCACATCCGTATGTTAAAGTTGGCACTAACACTCCTTCATGTAAGCCTTGTGCAGCTGCAACACTCAAGCCTCAGTTTCTTGTCAAGGCCTTCATAGCACCAGCTACTTTCCTTCATTGTGTCACTCTACATTCCACTTCTTTTGTACATTTCCCTCTCTTTTCTGTCACCGTACCCATGTACTGGAACTCTCTCACCAATTCCAGTCTCTCCTCATTCACGGTAGCATCGCACTGGGAGTCACTTTCTCTCTCAATAACCATCACTTTATTCTTTTCTGCACTTGCTCTCAAGGCACAATGCTCACAGTCATCAGCAAAACTCTGCACTAGTCTACCAAGTTCTTGTCTGGTATTTGCAAGCAGTACTGCATCATCAGCATACAACAAAGTTGAGATATTCCATCCATCACCTTTCATTACCAGTGCCATCCCTCTCCCCATTGCTTTTGTTTTTACCTCTCCCCATTGCTTTTGTTTTTACTTCTCTCTTCACTCTATCTATATATATATTGAACAACCAAGGGGACATCACACAACCTTGTCGCATGCCCACACCAATTGTTAACCATTCACTTAGGTGTCCAGTTACCCTTACACCTTCTTCAGTACCATCATACAAACTCTTGACGGCACCTAGAAGCTTACCATCTACACGGTGCATATCCAGAACTTTCCACAATCCTTCTCTGTGTAGTTTGTCATATGCTTTTTCCAGATCCATGAATGCTATTAACACCTTATAGTCCTTCTCACAAGCCTTCTTCACTATCTGTCTTACTGCAAAGATTTGATTCATACATCCTCTGCCACTCCTAAAGCCACCCTGTTCATCAGTCACCAGGACTTCTGATATCTCTCTTACTTCTTCTGTAATAATTCTTATACAGTATATACCTTCCTATAATAATTCTTCTATATACCTTCCCTACAACACTCAATAATATTATGCCACGATAATTCTTGCACTAACTTCTCTCACTTTTATTTTTGTACAGGGGTAATATCACAGCTTTTTTCCACTCTTCTGGCACAGTTTCACTCATCCATTCCTTCTTACATATCTCCAACAAGCACTTCATTCTGCTCTCTCCACTACACATAATCATCTTTGCATACACCTCATCAACCTCAGCTGCTTTCCCATTTTTCAGCCGGTCCACAGCACTCTTCACCTGTGTGAGTGTCACGCTTCCTAGCACTGCACTTTTCCTCTGCAGACCCCTAAAACTAGTCATGTTTACAGCCAATTTGCTCGCTTTCTATTCCCATTCATCAGGCTTTCAAAATGTTCTTTCCATCTGATCCTTACTTCATCCCCATGGGTTAGTAATCAACCATTTGCATCCTTCACACTTTCACATTTCTTTCCGCTGTCACTTCTACATTTTCACACCTCTTTCCTGAATACCTTCCTATTTTCAGAGTAATTTGCATTCATTTTTCTTCCTAGATCATCATTTACCTTTTCTTTTTTCCACTTCTTTAGTCTCTCAGTATATTCAGTTCTTTTTTCCATTGAACCCCTGTCCTGTAACCACTCTAGCCACTTCTTCCTCTTTTCCTACACTGCTCTGTTAACCTTCTCATCCCACCATGCCATACCATTCTTCTTTGTTGTTACTCTTGCCACCCCACACACTGCTTTAGCATTCCTAACAAAGCAATCCCTATATGCATTCCACAGGCCATCCAGATCCATTTAATTCCAATTCATTGATTCTAACACCTCGCCTGCTCTGGTCCTGTATTCAGTTGCCATTTCTTTGATCTTCAGTTTCTCGACTTTCAGTCTATCTCCCTGACTGCTCCTCTCTCTCCTGGTCCACTGCAGTCCTTCCAGCTTGATCTTCCCTACCACAATCATATGATCTGACAGACTTCCACATCATCCTCTCAAGGCCCTCATATCACCAACCATTCCCAGCATCGACCTCTCTTTGAGCATGTAATCAATCAAGCTCCTTTCAACACGATCCCCGTCCCCTCTATACCATGTATCTTTCTGTACATCTTTGTGTTTGAAATACGATTTACAAATACACAACCTCCTTCCCGGACACATATCCTTCAGTCATTTCCCATTATCATTTTATCCTGGTACTCCATTACAACCCATTATGTCATCCTCAGGAACAGTCCCTACTCTTCCATTCGTATCCCTCAGTACGATCACTTTATAGCTCCTGGGCATTTCTCCCATTTCTTCATCCAGCTCATCCCAAAACCTGTCTTTCTTTCTCTCTCTCACTCCTGTCACCACACGGTGCATATGCAACAATCACAGCCACTCTCACCTTCTCAAACTTGAACTTGACATACATACATCTCGAGCTGACACATTTGTACTCTCTCATTCCACTCAACCACACCTCATTCTTCAAAAAAGCAACTCCTTTCTTGCATCTTCCTCGCCCATTCATGCCTGATCTTACACATTTCACATCCTCCCACTCCTCTGCTTCACACCCTTTCGTCTTTGTTTCACACATGTCCAACATGGCATATCTCGCACTCTTGAACACATTCACCACTTCCACCCTCTTGCTTTCCTCATTCACACCTCTCATATTCCACATGGCCATGTGAATCTCCCCATTTGGATGGGGCTCTGGGCAGGTATTGAGCCCTCCGAGGCTCTCCGAAACATTTGCCATGATTAAGCGATATTAGATAGAGGAATCTGGGGGACACTTGACCCGGCCAAAAACCCCGTTTATGTGATTACCTCCCAAAGTAGTAAATGGTTTCCTGAGTACAGGAAACCATTTGGCTTGTCACTCAGTGTAAAGACCATAAGGCATCCCTGTATTGAGGCAAAGCTCAAGACAACTGAAAATTCATAGTTGGGTGACTGGAAACATTGCTTATCTCGTCATTAATGCAGCATGTTGATTTGATGCTATAAGCATAAAAAATACTTGATAGAGTTAACTTTAAAGTTGCACAAAACTTTGCCAGAAGCTTTATTGTAATGCATTTCCCACAGATGAAATCTCAGTCTGGTAATGTGTCGGTGAAAGGGGACCTGGCTTTGGTGACCCAGCAAGCGTGGATCTACAATGACACTTTCCGGGAGAATCTGCTTATGGGACAGAAGCTGGAGCCACGCAGGTACAAGGACGTACTTTGGGCATGTTCCCTTGAGTCTGACATTGAGCTTCTGGCCGATGGAGAGATGACGGAGATTGGTGAGCGCGGGATTAATCTAAGGTTTGTTTAACTCCTTGCCCTTGGCTCACTGTGTTATTATTCTTTTCAATTAAAGAAGCTCCCAGGCACCTTCTTATTTTATTTCTACTTAAGCGTTTGTATTCTATTTTACTGTATTCATGCAAACTATGTTGATAGCTTAAATGTACTGTATAATTGACAAACAGGAGTATATTATTGTGCATTATGCAAGCCTACCCCTGGGGGTAGGGGGTTTTCAAGAATTCTCCCCCAGTATCCCTACTTGTCGTAAGAGGCGACTAAAAGGGTTGGTGGTGGGTTAGTGCCCCACCCCGTAAAAACAACTAACTAAAAATACGAACAGCAAGCCTCGGACCAGGACTGACCAAAAGTTGACGACAAAGGAACGGACAAAGGACGAGATAAAGATTGCGACCTGGAATGTGAGGGGTATGAATGATGAGGTGAAAGAGAGAGAGATTGTACAGGTGCTTGAGAGTGCGAAAGTGGATATATGTGGAATAACTGAAACTAAATGGCGAGGTGAGAGTGTGAGAGAATGGGAATATGGGTGGGGTATATGCGCAGGAGTGGGTGAGAATGAGAGGGTGAAAGAGGGAGTGTGTATTGTTGTGAGCAACAGGTGGAAGGAGAATGTAAGAGAGTATGGATCAGTTGGGTCAAGGATTGCGTGGGTAAGAGTGAAAGTTGGACTACAAATGTGGGCAATTGTGTGCGTGTATGCGCCAACTCAAGATCGTGTAAGTAGAGTGAGAGAAGAGTTTTGGACAAATGTGGAAGCCTGCTTGGAAAAGTTTGAAAGGAATGAGAGAGTGTTTCTGATTGGAGATATGAATGGAAAAGTAGGGAATGAGAAGGTGGATGGAGTGGTTGGTGAGTGGGGTGTGCCTGCAGAGATGGATGAGAATGGCAGTGCCTTAGTGGACATTTGTGCTGGGAGGGGGTTGGTGGTAGTTAATACCCTCTTCAGGCACAAAATGATCCATAGGTATACATGGCGAGTGGTGAGAAGAGAGGACCGGGGAATGAATGAATGGAAGGCAATGATTGACTATGTGTGTGTGGATGAAAGGATGAGAAGATGTATAATGGATGCAAGAGTATATAGAGGTTGGGGGAGTGGACTTTCTGACCACCACTTGGTGGTGGCCAGAATCAGAGTCCAAACAAGATGGAGGAAGAGAAGAAGGGAAAGACAGGAGGAAGTATGTGTTACAAGGAGGGTAGAAAAGTTACAAGAGGATGAAATAAAGGCTGAATATAGAAGGGAAGTGGAGGAGCGACTGGGTAAATATAGATTGGAGCAGATGGGGGACGTGGAGGGTGTGTGCAAGGTATTCACAGAAGAAATCTGTGCAGCATGTGAGGTGGTGTGTGGGGTGAAGAGAAGACGAAAGGGGGTTCAGGGAACAGCATGGTGGACTGAAGAGGTGAGAGAGGCTGTGGCACAAAAGAAGAAAGCATATAATGAGTGAATGAGGAACAGGGGCAACGAAGAAGCTGAGAGACAGACGAGAGAGTTATATGTAGTGAGGAGGAGAGAGGTGAAAAGATTAGTAAGAGAGAGTAAGAAGAGAGTGGATGAGGAGTTTGGAAGGAATTTGAGTGCAAAGTGGAGGGAATGTAAGAAAATGTTCTGGAAGGAGGTAAAGAGAGCTAGACAGGGTGCCAACGAAGTCAGTGGGGGTGTGAAAGATAAAAATGGTAGATTACTAGTGGAGAAGGGAGAAAAAGTAAACAGATGGAGAGAGCACTTTAATGAACTGTTGAACATAGAGAATGAAAGTAATGCTAGTATAAGTGGCTGGGGAATGGCAGGGAGAAGGAGGGTTGTGAGAAGAGAGGAAGAAATCACCAGGATGGAAGTGGTGGAAGCAATGAAGAAAGTTAAAATGGGGAAAGCCCCAGGAATTGATGGAGTGTGTGGTGAAATGCTGAAGCATGGGGGAGAGATAGTAATAGAATGGATGTGGAAGGTGTGCAGATTGGCTTGGGAGGAGGGTAGAGTCCCAGAGGATTGGAAGTCAGGTATAATTATTCCTCTGTACAAAGGAAAAGGGGAAAAAGCAGTGTGTTGTAATCATAGGGGCATTTGCCTTCTCAGTGTAATAGGAAAAATATATGGTAGGATACTTATTGACAGAGTTAGGGAAATTACTGAGGAATTAGTTGGAGAAGAACAAGGAGGTTTTAGGAAGGGAAGAGGTTGTGTAGACCAGATATTCATTCTTAGATCCTTAGTGGAAAAGTTTCTAGAGAAGGGCAAGAAGTTCTATGCAGCCTTCATGGATCTGGAGAAAGCATATGACAGGGTGGATAGACAAGGTTTGTGGTAGGTATTAAGAATATATGGAGTGGATGGGAAGTTGTTGAAGGCAGTGAAGAGTATGTATGAGGGTGCTAAGGCTGCAGTGCGTGTGGATGGCAAACTGAGTGAATCTTTCCATTTGAAGGTTGGATTGAAACAAGGATGTGTCATGTCTCCATGGTTGTTCAATCTGTATATGGATGGGGTTATAAAAGAGATACAAGGTCGGGCAGTGGATGTTGGAGTGGCCCTAGTGAGAGAGGGCAGTGTTTGGAAACTCCCTGTACTGTTGTTTGCAGATGATACTGTGTTGTTGAGTGAAGACGAAGGGGAGCTGCAAGGCTTGGTAGATGAGTTTGGGAGAGTGTGTAAGAAACGGAATCTAAAGGTGAATGTGGGGAAGAGTAAAGTGATGGTCTTCGAGAGAAGTGAAGCCAGTGAGTGTACAGTGAGATTGGATGGGAAGGATATGGAGAATGTGAGTGAATTTAATTACTTGGGCAGTGTGATGAGTAAGGATGGAAGTCTGGAGGGTGAAGTGCTCGAAAGGTTGCAGCAGGGAAGGAAGGTTGCTGGTTCGTTGAAAGCAGTGATAAGAAACAGGGAGGTGAGCATGGAAGTGAAAAAGTTGTTACATGACAGTATTGTGATACCAACTCTGACATATGGAAGTGAAGCTTGGACCCTGTTGGAAGGACAGAAGTCAAGAGTGAGAGCAGTGGAAATGAGTTATTTGAGAGGAGCATGTGGAGTCACATGGAGAGACAGACTAACAAATGAGGAAGTGAAGGATCGTTGTGGTGTGGTTGAGGACGTGATGGGAAGCGTTAGGAGAAACACGTTAAGGTGGTTTGGGCATGTGGAAAGGATGGAGAGTGAAAGATTGACAAGGAGAGTGTATGTGAGTGAGATAGAGGGGGCGAGAGGGAGGGGGAGGCCGAGGATGAGATGGAGGGATGGAGTGGAGAGGTATATGAGAGAGGGGTGTGTGAGTTGGGAGCGTGGTAGTGAAATGGCAGGGGACAGAGTGACATGGAGGCGATTTGTTTGTGTCCACCCCGTTCGGGATTGAGGCGTCTGGCAATAGATAGATAGATAGATGCAAAATTAATTGCTAAGGAAAAGGTACTAGGAAGCTTTCTGTGCCCACATGAATACAGTCCCATTGTAGGATGTCTTTGCTAATCTGATTAAATCATCTGGCCATAGCAAGATTGATATTGATCCAACAGATCATCATATTCAAATGAGTTATTAGATATCCTTCCTAACCTTTTCAGTACAAGGCTTTTCCTAAGCTGATTAAAATCATTTACAAATAGCAGGAATAAAGAAAAAGCCTTACTGAAAGGTTCATTATATACTATTTTTGGTCATTTGGGAAACAGCAGAGATTAATAACCCTTTCCCTACAAGAGGATCTTGCTGACTAAAATATGATTGCTTACCACACAACCTGACCCTTCAGACTCATTCACTTTAGGCCCAAATGACCACACCATGTAAGTACATTCTTTATCCTATTTCAACAGACATCCTCATTTCACATCTTTCATGGATCACATTGTTTCTTATCCCATGCATTCCATGCACTCCACACACATTTGTCGAAGAGTCACATTTCCACTACAGGCTCTTCATAGGACATTTACACAGGTGATGGAAGTATGCCATTTAATGAGTCTGCACCGTGTTTCTTCATGCTGATTATATCTACAGACTCTGATACATGAACAAAGCCGAATATATCACTTCATTTTTCATATTTACTTTTTATACAGACATTCCTTTCTAATTCACTGGGAAAGGGTTGCTTCTGAAAATAACTTTTCTTTAAGAAGAAGGTCTGGTCCTTCAGTAAATTGCTAAGATAAATACAGATACAAAATACCTGTACAAATACAAATAATGATGATGATAGAATTGATGATGTTATTCCCCCAGTGGTGGCCAGAAGCAGCGAGTTAACTTGGCACGTGCTGTGTACGGTGATCGTGAAATTTATCTTCTTGATGACCCTTTGAGTGCAGTAGACACAAAAGTGGCACGTCACATCTTCACCAACTGTATCAAGGGCTCACTTGCTTCCAAAACAGTCATCCTTGTCACACATGCCACACATGTAAGTCATTCAGTATGTCAGTGATGTTTGTAGTTCCTAGTTACTTATACTGTAAGTCCTGGAGGGTTTAGTGGTTAAAATGCCCCAGTTTGAGTAATGGCCCATAGAGGTGACTGAGGTTTGATAATGTAGTTCCATCAAGGGAAGTTGACTGATCATCTACCTTTAAATATACTGGATTATAATAACCCAGCTAAGGGTCTTGACTGTCTGAAGGGGGTATTATGGAAATAGCTGTTACCTTTTATGTACTGTAGTTATTTTATTTTGACAGTGTGTATGTATGACCAAGATTGCCAAGGTTTGATGAGTGAATGGATTTGAGTCCCATTTCACTGAGCACTGCTGATAGTATATTTTCTTTGTGCTTTCACATTCCAGTTTTTGGATCCTATGTCCCACACTTTGTAGAGTGAAGTAGGACTGGGAAGTGCACTGATTGTGGTGATGTACTTCATTTTGGTTTAACAAGTGTATGTGTATGAATACACGCAGGTAATTCCAAGCATTCGCAAAAGTTTATAGAAGTACAGTAAGGTCATGGTATAATGCAATAGTTATAATAATTTTTGTAATTAGCAAGGACCAAAATAATATGACTATTTTCTGATTCAACTGCAAAATCATTTGTTTCATTCATAAAGGCTCCAACATGCCTGCATTCGTCGGCCTTGGTCACCTAATGGTGGCTCTCCATGCTGTTCATTCTGTGCTAGCCTCACTATTCAGTCCCATATCCCTGATGAGTGTGGCCTTGTCCCTGGTCTTTTTTGGTCTGCCTCTCGCAGCCTTACCCGAAATGTTAACACTTCTCACTTTCTGCACCCACTTGTCATCCCCCATCCTCTCCACATGCCCAGACTATCTCCGTCTACCTCTCACAGTCTCACAACACCAACACTCTCCAGTCCCATCCTTCCTTGGACAGGGAATTTTATTTTGTAATTTATCACCATGGCAACTTTTTTTTTTTTTTTTTTTTTTTTATGCATGGAAGAAGGAACCAAAGGCCACGGGCCTGCATACTGTTCCTTCCAAGAAAAAACAAAAACAGTACAAAACAGAGCCAAATTCAAGATCCGTTCAATTCGAGATGCCTGGACACACTGCGTTTGAAAGACTGGAGATCATAGGAAGTAGGAAATACAGACAGAGGAAGACAGTTCCAGAGTTGACCAGTTGCATAAATAAAAGACTGGGAGTAACGGTTAACTCTTGCATTAGAGAGTTGGACAGAAAAGGGATGAGAGTTTGTTGCTAGACGGGTACTACGTGCCCGTCGTAGAGGTGGAGGGATGCAAGCAGACAGTTCAGAGGAACAGTGACCATTGAAGTAGCGATAGAAGAGAGATAAAGATGCAACAGTGCGGCGAAGAGACAATGGTTGAAGGGAATCAGTAAGAGGAGGAGAGTTAATGAGACGAAAAGCCTTTGACTCCACCCTATTGAGAAGACCTGCATGTGGGGAGCCTCCCCACACATGAGAGTTGTACTCCATACACGGGCGAATAAAACCCGTGTACAAGGTCAACAACTGTGCAGGGGTAAAGAAAGTACGGAATCGGCTTAGCACACCTAATCTCTTGGAAGCAGATTTCACAAGAGATGTAATATGTTCTTTCCAAGACAAATCCTGAGAGAATGAAACCCCAAGCATGTTCAAGGATGATGCAGGACATAACTGTTCATTATTAAACATTAGTGGGTAATCCTGAGGAAGATTTTGTCGGGTTGATANGGGGGAAGTGATGGAGGAATAGCACCGGAATCGTCTAAGGTGGAATTGGAGGAGAAAGTCTGAGCAAAGAGATCTGCTTTATCAGTAGAAGAAATAGCTACAGAGCCATCAGAGTAGAAAAGAGGAGGGAAGGATGATGAGGTAAAGTTGTTAGAAAGGTTTTTGGCAAGGTGCCAGAAGGAGCGAGAAGAGTTCGAGTTGGAGAGTTGGGAACATTTAGCACGGATAAAATTGTTTTTAGCAGAGCGAAGAACAGACTTAGCACGATTCCGGGCAGAAATATATAAAAGGTGTGATTCAGGGGTGGGTTGGCTCCGGTACCTCTTATAGGCCCTCTCCTTGTTGCGGACAGCATTAGAACAAGCGTGATTAAACCAAGGCTTTCTTGCATTAGTCAGAGGATATGAGAAAGGAATGTATGCTTCCATGCCTGAGAGAATAACCTCCGTAACGCGCAAGGCACACTCAGATGGCTCCCGGCCATGGAAGCAATAATCATTCCATGGAAAATCAAAGAAGTACTGCCTGAGGGCCTCCCAATCTGCAGCTCCAAAGTGCCACAGGTGGCGTTTCTTTGGAGGGTCCACAGGCCGTACTGGAGCGATTGGACATGTTAAGGTAATAAGATTGTGATCGGAGGAGCCCAACGGAGAGAAAAGATGAACAGTGTAAGCAGAAGGATTAGTTGTTAGGAAAAGGTCAAGTATGTTGGAACTCTCTCCAAGGCGGTCAGGGATACGGGTAGGGTGCTGTACAAGCTGCTCTAGGTCATTAAGGATAGAAAAGATGTAGGCTTGTTCACCAGGTGAATCAGTTAAAGGAGAGGAGAGCCAAAGGTGGTGGTGAACATTGAAATCTCCTAGAATGGAGATTTCAGAGAAAGGAGAAATGGATAGAATGTGTTCCATCGTAGAAGTAAGATAGTCAAAGAATTTTTGATAGTCAGTAGAATTGGGAGATAAGTAAACAGCACAGATATATTTAGTCAGAGAATGACAGGAAAGCCGAAGCCAGAGAGCAGAGAATTCAGAAGAATCAAGTTCAGGAACACGAGAGCAAGATAGATCGTTGCGTACGTATACGCAACAGCCACCTTTGGCTTTGAAACGAGAATAGAGAAAGTAGGAGGATACAGAAAAGGGTTTGCTGTCAGTTGCCTCAGACAGCTGAGTCTCAGTGAGAAAGAGAAGGTGAGGTTTAGAGGAGAAGAGGTGGTGCTCAACAGCGTGAAAGTTAGAGGAAAGGCCGCGAATGTTACAGAAATGAAGAAGGAGTGAGTCAGACAGTGGTTCCAGGCAGCTCTTTGAGTCGTCTCTCAGTTCTCTGTCATCACAATATCCAGCCTATCACAGTATTCAGCACTAGCTGCTCAGCTCTTTTAAAGCAATATCCAGCAAAATCAGACAATACAGGCATACCTCAACTTATGAGCATAATTGGTTCCAAGACGCCATTCGCAAGTCAATTATATTTGCGTAATGAAAATCCCTTACAGTACTGGACGTACAACGTAAAAAACACTGTACTGTTCACTGATCTGTTGGTATGGTTTTAAATGTTCTTAAGTAGTTTATATTGTACAGTATTATGAAATATAAATGCATAAATGTGGTAGGTGGGGGCATCCACTCACTCGATGTTGTGCTGCTTTCGGGTGTCTGCCCTTTCCTCTCCTCCATCCTTCTTTCCTTCCATCCTCTTCTGTCTTTCTTTCCTTCATTCTTCCCTCTTCCTTCTGCCTGTGGGTGACTGTACACTGAGTGACAAGCCAAATGGTTTCCTGTACACCAGGAAACAATTTACTACGCTGGGTGGTGACCATATAACCAAATTTTGGCATCTGGTGGTTTAGTGAGTAATTACAGCTCTCCATTCGGATTGAGCCGGTGAAGGCTTATATCCAAGGGGTGGCTGGGGTTTATTGCTCACGTAATGCCACTCAGGGATGAGTGAGGCTGATCACTCTCATCTTAAATGTCAGGACCAACTTGCCTAGCCCCGGGCTTCTACGCTTCTCATGAGGTAATGTAGGATTGGATGATGGATGGATGGAAATGCATAAATTAACACAAGAAATACACAAGAAAAACATACAGTAAAAGACACAACTTTGTTCCTGCTATTGTCCGATGCCTATTTACAACTGATGAAAGATAATGGAACTTTTTCCACCTGCAAAGATGTGGATGTGGCAAGCATTTCATTTTGTTTCATTAGTTGTAAATATACATCGGACAGAAGCGATAACAGAGTTATTTTATAAACATTGCTATAGCTCACCTGAGGGCAGACATAGCAGGACTTGCAGGAAGTAAGAGGAGGCAGGTGGAGGAGTGGAGTTAGTTGAAAGATGCGGGTGAGGAGAGAGCAATGGGCGTTGGGATTTTCAAGACAAACAGGCTGAACGGATGTGACTGAAGGCTCGGCAAAGGAGGTTGAAGGCTCAGCATAGGAGGATGAAGGCTTAGCATAGAAAGTTTAAGGCCGTGGTTTGTCTAATTTTGTTTCCACCCTTGAGAAGAACCTCATGATTGACAAGTGGGAAGAGTTCTTCTTTTTCTCGTCAAGGATGAGACGATAGGGCATCATGCACAGCAGCATAGACTCTGCCAAACCAGTCGGCATTCAGATCCTGTTCTTCAAAGGAAGCAAGCCCTTTCTCAGTCATTCCAAAGGCACCTGTTAACTCCTTGATAATCATTTTCCTTGTCTGAATTAGCGGCTCAACCTCTTCCTCGTTCCACTGTAAGTCTGACTCCATTAACTCCTCATTCGTCAGTTCCCACTTCTGAGCCTCCAATAACTCATCGAAGTCCGCTTCCTCCAGATCCATATTTAGCTCCTTACTCAGTGCCACCATGTTAGCAATAGTATATGTACTGTATCAGTAGTAATCCCTCCACTATCCGACGTAATAGAGCCAATGGCATGTCCAGACAGTGGTCTTGTCCGGATAGTGGCCCTGAAGCTCCAGCACCGGTCATTCCTGACCCAAACCTAACCTAACCTAAATCAGAAAACCACCTTCCTACCTCCCTACCAGGCATGCATAGCACTTATTTAGGTCCCCTTTCACATAAATAATCCACACAAAGCATGAATTAGTTGAATTTTAACCAAAAAATGATGATTTAGAGGTGAGTAAGGCATAGGCGCTCACAACTTGCCACCATAGTGTAAGTAAGTATCGGACATGGAAATCACTATGAAAATCACCCTTTCTCACTTTTTATGCACTAAAATCATGAACACAAAGCATGAATTCATTTTATTTTAACCCCAAAATGATGAATCTGAGTTAAGTAAGGCATAGGTGTTCACTGAGTTGACAGCTTGGTGTAAGTTAGTATCAGACGTGGCAGCCACTATTAAAATCATCTTTTCTCACATTTTATGCACTAAATTATTAGATACAAAGCATCAAATACAGTAAATGATGTAAATTGTTACCAGGAAAATGGTCAATAAGAGTTAGGTATGGCAAAAGTGTTCATCAGAATACAGCATGCTGAAAGTAAGCACCGGACATGAAATTCACTGGCATTCACCTTTTTCACAGCTAGTGCACTAAAATAATGAACACAAAGCATGAATTCATTTTAATTTAATCCAAAAAGGATGAATTTGAGGTAAGTTTGACACAGCTGTTTGCTTAGTTGGCAGCTTAGTTTAGGTACCAGACATGAAAATCAATGGCATTCACCTTTTTCACAGCTGGTGCACTTCAATACTAGTGGTAACCATGCATGAAAAAATAAAATTAAAAACAGGAAATTATGATTTACATTTATGGGAATTTTTTACCACTTTACAGCATGCTGAAAACAGGCTAGACATGAAAATCATTATGGAAATCATCTTTCACACAGTCAATGCATGAGATTAATGATATGGGAAGAACAAAACAAGGAATTTTGATGAAGTTAGGGTACTTACGAGAATGATGCTGCTGTCCTGATGTATAACCCGCTCGGTCATCCCAGACTCGGACAGTAAGAAGGTGCACCTGAGACACCTTGGCACTTCCGCTGCACTTTACACTCACCAGCACTTCTCACCAGCACTTCCCACAACGTTTCCTTTCCCATAATACAGTAACAGTCTTGCATCACATCACTTCACTGCACTGTACATAACTGTAAATTCCCTTGTGGTCTAGTGACGAGTCCTGGAGAATTTAGTCGCTGTCAGAGTCCGAGATGAGCTGACAGAGGCGGCGTAGGGGCTCCTTGGTGGGATGTGGTGATAAGCTATCCACTGCAGAGGACTCAGAAGACAGCCGCAAACTCACATTCAGTGATGACTCCGCCGTGCCTGATGTGCTGGGCTGTGGCTCAAAGCTAGAAGGCCTGTCTTGGTGAGGTAATGATGTGGAGCAAGGGTTGACGACGGCAGGGTTGACTGGCCTGAAAAAACTGTCAGTGGGTGATTGACGCAAGCAACAACAATTCTGACGATTAATGATGCGCTGCCTGAAAGCTCGCACTTCATCCACAAGTCCCAAGGGCCCCATCTCCCTGTTGCAGTCCGGGTGTTCTAGGTATTCAAGGATGAACTCCACATGTTCCCGGAGTGCGCTCAGCTTGGGGATGGCTGGAGTAGTGGCAAGCCATGAGGAGTCTGCATCATCGTCGCTGTCCTCGTCGGAATCTTCCTTCTGGGTACTCAGACCAGCAACAGTAGATGCGATCTCGATATCAGACATGATCTGATACCCAGGATCGCTTTCGTCATCATCCAACCACTCACGCACTTCGTCGACATCCACATTGTCTCCACCCTCACGAAGCCTTGCATGGAAGTCATCCACGTCAAAACCTACAAAATCGTGCACAACGTCAGTTCCATGAAGCAGCCGAGACCAACCATTTTCTAGAGTCTTGACAGAGACTTCCTTCCATGCACTGGCCCAGTTGTAGATGGCAGACTTGAGGTTGTATCGGCGAAGGTTTTCAACAGTTTTTTGTCCTTGCATGTTTCGTCCTTCCCTGCGATCGTCCTCGTCCTCGCAGACAACCATCACCTCGTCCAAAAACCTCCGTTGGTAGAGCCTCTTCGCTGCCACAATCACTCCCTGGTCCATTGGTTGGATGAGAGCAGTCGTATTAGGTGGCAAAAAACAGACACCTAATGCGGCCATTTTCAGCAACCAACTCCTTCTCAGACGGATGCGCAGGTGCATTGTCTAGAATCAGGAGGGCCTTTACCTGGTCGCGTGGGATTTTCAGTGTCTCTGTCTGATAATGAATGACCTCCTTGACAAAGTGTTGGTGAAACCAATCTCTGAAGATCTTGGTTGTGAACCAAGCCTTCAGAGAATGATACCACACGACATTAACCCACGAAGGCACCGAGGCTGCTTTGCACGGCCAACAATGACGGGCTTGAGCCGGTGCATGCCGTTAGCATTGGCACAGCACAAAGCAGACACCCGTTGCTTGGAGAGCTTGGGGCCAGGTACACGCTTCTCCGTCTCCTCAGCAAGAGTGTTTGTGGGAATTGAACGATAAAATAGGCAAGTTTCGTCAGCGTTGTAGACTTGACCGAGAGTGAGGCCCTCCCTGTCAGTTAAGCCCTTCACCTTCTGCCGAAACTCTTCTATTTCTTCGTCGTTAGCGTCCACAGCTTCGCCATGGGCCTTACGGTTGGTAAGTCCGTGCCGTAACTTGAATGCGAAGAGCCAACCTTCAGATGCCTTGAAGTCTGGGGTGTCCTGTAGCCTTGTGAACTTCTCGGCAGCAGCTTTCAGCTCCATTCTACGTACCAACACACCAGCAGCACGTTGTTGTCGATACCAGATGAGCGTGGAACGGTCGATGTCAGCATTCCTAGGAGTAAACATCATCTTCCTCTCCACGTTCCATCTGGTTTTCGAAACGAAATCAGCCATGTACTGCTGTAGTTTGTCTCGGGACCTCTTTATATCAAACAAAGTGGAGCGAGGGAAGTTGAATTCACGGAGGATCCATGATGTCGGCCACCCGACGTCCACCTTCTCCAATATCTCCCATTTCTTCTCCAGAGTCAACACCACTTTCTTCCTCTTCTCAGGCTGTGGGGCCATCATCACACACATGATAAAGAAGGTGCAGAGCAGCAGCAAGCCCTGCAGGAGGTAGGGAATCACCACAAAACCAAGCATTTCAGGATCCATGTTGAGGGCGAGTTGACGAGCCGGCAGCTGAGCGGGAAATGAGACCGTGAGAGAGGCGGGAGGCGCGAAAACACAGCTGGTCGGCGCGCGCGGGAAATTCAAATTGACATGGTCCCAAAAAATTGGATTTTTTCCGAATTTTTTGGCATTTTGGGGGGCAGACAGCCTATGATGTCCGAACAGTGATGTATCCGGATAGTGGACGTCCGGATAGTAAGAGATTACTGTATTGTATTTTATGCTTTATTTTAATCTTTTACTAATGGATAATATTGTAGGAAAGTTTTTAGTATAGAGGATCGAGATGAATAGCTGAGGGCAGTGACATATTACCTGGCAGAACACTGAACGAATAGCCGATTAGAGGTACCGACACAATGTCGAGCATTTTTGCAGTATCTAGCTGAGGGTTTGACTGAATTACACCAGTTAATTGAGATATTACTGTATTTGCCAGCTAGTGGCACTGCAGTGGCATGATTTACCCACCCCCACTCACGACATATGTCAATGCATATGTGGTAGCTGTGGCCCAGTGCTTATTTGGTTACCACACTCTTTCCCCCTCCCCCCTTTCTCTTTCTCTCTCTTTCTCTGTCTCTCTCTCTCCAACCAAGATGTCTAAGCATCTAAGTACTGCATCTTCTTCAAGCCAGCAAAAGAAGAGGGTAATATTTAACACTGATGAGAAAGTGAAAATTCTGGACCAGCTTCAAAAAGGAGAAAGGGGTTCTTTTGTCTCACACTGCTTTGGCATTAACAGGAGCATCATTTGTGAGATTAGGCAGAGCCAACATCACCAAAACTGCCAGCAGGTCCATCTGACTTCAGACAGGACCGTATGTGTAAGGCAATCCTGTGATGGTATAAGTGGTGTAGTGGTGTATCGGGATGGATCACCGTGTCACCTGTTAACTTATGTATTCCCAAGTCTTGTTTTTGTTCATTTAGTTCTTTGCTAAGTAAAAGTGCTATTGTTTATCAGAAAATGAATTCATTAAGACTTCTTTATTTACTTTTATTGGCCTCACAAAGAACCTCATCCTTCTTTCTCAAGCCTCACACACAGCCTAATTCTGCTTCCTCCATTGAATTACTTGTAATTGTATAACACAGTGTTATATTTCATGAACATTCTTGAAACCTATCTTGCATTATATCCTGACTCTACCATGTGCATTTTTCTAGAGAAGGGAAAGAAGTTGAATGCTACCTTCTTGGATAAGAAGAAAGCATAGTAGAAAGATACAGAATATCAAAGGTAATGAAAATCTGTGGAGTAGAAAGGAAGCTATTCAGTGTTGTCATAAGAATATATGGCATTGCTAGGGCTGCAGTGCATGTAGTGAGTGAACTACTGGTAAGTGATTTCTTTTATCTGAATGTTTGATTGAAACAGGGAAGTGTCACGTCTTCATGGTAGTAGTAATAGTAGTTGTTCCCTAGGAAGTCTGGCCGAATAGCCCCGAGTCCCCAAGGAAGGCCACGGCCAAGACTGGGCTCTCAAAGAGTTATGTTGTTTTGTTGGCATTGGTGATTGTGTGCAATGCAGTCTTCCATAATGTGCATAATAGCAAGGGGTGCTGTGTTGCATCCTGAACAGGCATCAGCAATGGAGTCATCCAGGCTCTTCTGATAACTTAAGAGGGCTAGCCGATGCCCACATCTCAGCCTGGCCAGTGGTGGACCCTGTCCTCACGAGGGAGATAGGATTCAGTGGGGTGGATATAGGAGGCCATGCTTGCAGTTGTGTGTTGTCTCTGAGTGACTGATTGGAGCAGCGAGTGATTTGAGTATGGATATGCCATATCCTTGTGGAAGCTGGTCTGAGGTGGTTGAGGGGGGAGGGATGACAGTATTTGTGTATGATATAATGTGCTGGGTGTTGTTTTGATGTTCGTTGGTGTGTGTGGATGTGCTGCCATGTAGTGTAGTGGATAGTATGGGTTTGTGGAGGCTGCAGCGAGAATTCGGGTGCCTTTCGTGTCTAGATGATCCTTGACTTTGAGGACTTTTGGTTTCTTGATGTAGATGGTCTGTGGGTGTAGTAGCTCTGCAGCCTGTGATTATTTTTAGGGCCTCGTTTTGTGTGGTCTGTAGAGTGTTGCAGTGTGTTTTAGTGAGGTTAGGAGCACAAGCAGGCCTTGCATAATTCATCGCTGAACGTATATATTGTTTGTATACTGTGGTAGTGGTTTCCTTGTTGTGTCCAAATGTTGTATGGGGAAGTTACCTCAAGGCATTGAGTCTTGGTGTTAATTTATCTTTAATGTTTGTGATGTGTTGTTTAAATGACATTGATGTATGTTACACCAAGGATTTTGGTTGTGTGTTTGTGTGTGGTAGGGGAGTGTTGTTTATGGTGAGGTGTGGAAAATGACTGTGTTCTGCTGTCCAGTTTGTGAGAAGGGTCACTGTGGATTTGGCTGGGGCTATTTTGAGCCTGTTCGTGGTGAACCATTCGTGTAGTGTGTTGAGGTAAGGTTGGAGAATGTATGCAGCTGTGTTTGGGTTTGGGGTGTACATGTAAGTGTTATGTCATCTGCATGGGGAGCTATGTGTAACTGTGGTGTGTGGGGTGTGGGTATGTCGTGTATGTATAGGTTAAAGAGTGTAGGGGATAGAACAGGTCCTTGGGGGATGCCATTTGTGAAATTTCTGATGCTCAAAGACTGACTGGTAAATGTTACATGTGCACATCTGCCTGCTAAGTACAGTAGTTTGCCAGTCATCTTTTTGTGTTATTGTGCATAATTGTGTTGAATGTTCTGTTTGTGAAGTTGTGGTGGGGGATGGCATCAAAAGCTTTGCTAATGTCTAGTGTGACTAGGGGTGTTCTGTGTTGTGGCCTAGCTGAATGCATGCCATCAAAAACTCTCTGTGTAAGGTCTGTATGAAGAGTGTTTGTGGAGTGTAGTGGCCTAAAACTATATTGTAATGGGGCAAGGGGGGTGTGAGCTGTAACTAGTTGTAGTACCAGTCATTCAGTGACTTTGGAGGGGGTGCAGAGGAATTTGATGGGGCAGTGTGAGGAAGGTAACGTGGGGTCTTTCTTGGGTTTGGGGATAGTGATGATAGTACCATGCTTCCAGATGTTGGGTATTATGTTGTGTGAGTAGCTGTAGTTTGATATATTGTTGGGTGCTTGTATGTCTTGTGGTCCAAAGTGTTTAAGGTGTATGTTGCTTATGTCTCCATGGTTGTTCAGTGCAGTATATACAGTACATGGATGGAGCTATATAAGAGTTACAAGGTAGGGCAGTGGATGTTACAGCATCCTCAGTGAGAAAGAGTAAGGTTTGGAAACTTCCTATACTGTTGTTTGCTGGTGATATTGTATTGTTAGTAAAGATGAGTAAAGGTTGCAAAGTTTGATAAATGAGTTTAGGACTATATATAAAAGTGAATTTAGCTGAGAGTAAAGTTATGGTCTTTAAGTATAGGTACTCAAATATTTAGGTAGTGAGATGAGTATAGGTGAAAGTTTAGATGATGAAAAGCATGAAAGGGTACAGAAAGGAAAGGAAGGTTGTTGGTTCACAGAAAGCTGTGATAAGGAATTGGGAAGAGAGTATGGAAGTAAAAAAATCAGTGCATGACATTATTGTGATCCCCACTTGAAAATGAGGAAGTGCAAAGCTTGGACTATGTTGGAAGGACACAAGACAAGAGTGAAAGCAGTAGAAATGGGTTAATTGAGAGGAGCATGTGGAAGTACGTGGAAAGACAGACAGACGCATGAGGAAGTGAAGGAGCATTGTGGTGTTGATGTGGATGTGATTTAAAGAAGTAAGATAGGTACTCAAATATTTAGGTAGTGAGATGAGTATAGGTGAAAGTTTAGATGATGAAAAGCATGAAAGGGTACAGAAAGGAAAGGAAGGTTGTTGGTTCACAGAAAGCTGTGATAAGGAATTGGGAAGAGAGTATGGAAGTAAAAAAAAATCAGTGCATGACATTATTGTGATCCCCACTTGAAAATGAGGAAGTGCAAAGCTTGGACTATGTTGGAAGGACACAAGACAAGAGTGAAAGCAGTAGAAATGGGTTAATTGAGAGGAGCATGTGGAAGTACGTGGAAAGACAGACAGACATATGAGGAAGTGAAGGTGCATTGTGGTGTTGATGTGGATGTGATTTAAAGAAGTAAGAGAAATACTCTCCGATGGTTTGGCCTTGTGGGGAGCATGGAGAATGAAAGATTGACAAGAAGAATGGCTGTGAATGAAGTTGGAGGGAGAAGGGAAGGGGGATACTTAGGATGAGATGGAGAAATGGATTAGACAGATATATGAGAGGGTGTGAGTTGGAGGAAGGGCAGCTAAATGGCAGAGGACAGGGTGACATGGAGGTGATCTGTCTATGGGCACCCCTTACAGGATTATGTTTCTGGCTGTATACAGTATATAGTAGATAGATAGGCTTTTTTTTTTCATCTGTTGTGGTTTCTTTTTCCTATTTCTTGATTGTAGGGCTGTAGTTTATCTACTTTAACACGGTGGAAGTTTTAGTTCTTTTGTAGCTCATTTACCATAGCTCAGTGAAGAATATGACAATAATTTTGCTGTATGTCCCTTCCAAAGTACTTCCTTGTGACTAGGAGCAGAATCATATTCTAGTGTTAATCTCATTACAGCACAGCATTCAAGATGGAGAAATAGCAATATTAAACCAGATTACAGTGGACCAGTACAGTATAGGAGTGTAATAACAGTACACATATTGTATGTTGACATAATTCTCTCATTTTACAGTTCCTAGAAAAATGTGATGAGATAGTGGTGATGCAGGGTGGGAGGATAGTGGAGCATGGGACCCACAGGGAACTGATAGATCGTGGAGGAGAATACTGCGATATGGTTGGCCGTGCTGCCATTGGGGATGAGGAGGAGCAGAAAGAGGAGGAGAAGCTGGAGATTAGGAGCAGCAGTGGAGAGTGTGAGGAAGAGGAAGAAGGTGAGTTTTTTTTTTTTTTTCTCATAATCTGTGATATTCTAAATACTGGCATTTCTCTAAATGGCATAGCATACTTCCAGTGTCTCTTCTTTAGCAGTTTGTTATGATTAGTACACCCTGATATTCTCTTTTGCCATTTATATTCACTCAGTCATTGAGTAACATGGACAATAAGGACTGGGGAAGGACTGTGCTACTCAAACCTGCATCACTCAGCAATATGTTTGCATTTATAACGGTACAGTCTGGCGACTTTCCAAACCGCTCACATTTACCCCTTCTTTCCACCCTGCCCCACATAAATTACCCCCTACTTATACCCACCATCAGGTAAAACACTGAAAAGATATAACTGATGTAATTAAGAACATGAATGGCATTAAAATAGCATTAACAAAAAGAAAAATTAGGCTGGGTACCCATGTGTTGTTGATGCATAGCTCCCGGCACTTTTCCCCCACCCTTCATCCCAGTGTTGTTACTGTCATAAAGTTTCACCTTCCCTTGTATCATGCGGCCTTCACTAGGGACATTGTTCTTTCTCTGGTGCTCCACATAACACCCTATGAGCTTCTCAGTTAGCTTCTGGACAGTACAAGCTTTCACTGCTGCTAGGTTTCTATCACCAGGGTTCCCACGCATGATCATTTTTATCATCTCTCAGTCCTTTCAAATTGTTCTGATGGTGCAGAAATGACAATGATTAGGTGGATGTGCAGTGCGTCCCTGCGTGCAAGGCCTAGGGGGGCTGGGTTTACGATGGAAGAGTTGAGAGGTAGGATGGGACTGGAGTGTATTGGTGTTGTGATGAGGAGACTACGGTAGGCTGAGGTGGTTTGGACATGTGGTGAGGATGGGGGATGATAATTGGGTACAGAGGGTGAGAAGTGTCAATATTGGGGGAGGGGTTGGGAGGGGTAGACCGAGAAAGACATGGGACGAGGTCATTAAATGTGACTTAAGGGTTAAGGGACTGAACAGGGAGGCTGCCAGAGATTGAGCAGCATGGAGAGCTTCCATTAGGTGACCAAGGCCGACGCATGCAAGCATGTTGGAGCCTTCAAAAATGAAACGAAACAAAACATGCTTTCATTCACACCATGGTTTTTCACCATTTCTGCATGCCTCTTTCCCTGCTCTAACTCCATAACTATCTCATACTTCTGGGCATGCTTGAAGATGCTTTCTGGATGGCTGGGGCTGATTGCATGGCATTATTAAGAGTCAGTGTCCTCGCTTGACTCTCAAACACACAAAAAATTTTGCTGCAGAGCAAGAGACGCGAAAAAAGACTGATAACTGTATGCTTAATCGGTCTGAAATATGCTGGGAAGTGCAAAATTGAACAAAGAATGTGAAACTGAACGCCAGCATACGAGAACACATGGATCAAAGAGTAACTTTATTCTGATAAGCAATGATTTTCGTTTCATTTTGTCCCTTAAAATTGCGAATCCCATAAATTTTTGTCCAACCATACAGCCTTGAGTATGCCCAAGATAGGTATGCGGATGTAAGCCACCCAGTCATGGCGAGTCTGGTGGGTGATGGCACCATGCACGACTTTCAGATTTCTTGATTAGGCCAACTGACTTCCCCCGTAAGCTGAAGTTTTTCCCTGTGTTGATTATGGCATGTCACATTATGCTGACTGTGTCAGAACAAAAACATATTACTCAGCCATGCATTACTCAGGGATTGGCTATATTTCTAGTATGAAAATAGGTTACCTTAGTAATGTACACAAGCAGTGGAATGTGCATTATGCAGTGTAAATCTCTGAGGAAGTGGTGCTACGAAATCTCCAGAGTCACTTATTGCCACATCAGTTTTTGTGCAAGTCATAGTTTTGCTTGTGTATTGTGTTTATTGTTGAGCATCATTGTTATTGTTATTAGTAGATAAGAATGATACTGGTGTTCATATACAGTATTGTAGTACAGTATTTTGAATAATTCTTGTGCCACTTTTAGTTTTTCCTTGTGTGCAGGATACAGTATTGTGTTTACTTATGTACTGTAAGTCACTATTGTTATTTGTTAGTATTAACCACTTCTCTCTGGAGACATCTTTTAAATTATATTCTCGCTAGTGTCAAAAGGAAAAATTTCTGAAGGTTAGGAGAGGCTTTCTGTGCCAGAGGGGTTAGGCGTAGCCTTCATTAACCCCTCCAGTATGAAAGATCGTACCTAAATTTAATAAAATTGTCTGATAGCAGCAAGAATTAATATAAATATAAATTGTTGTGCTGCACAGCACAACTTACCGAAAAGGCTAAACAGGAATTATGGTCGTATTCTTTTTACTTCATTTCATTACTCAGGTGGCTGCCTTGAGTTTATGTTACTAAATTACTCTACATACAGTAGGCGCGGAAAGTATTGACGTTTTTTTGCCGACGTCATTCTTCTTCGCATTAAGTGAAGTAGGGTCAATACTACCCTCCCCTGTGATGCGAAATGAGCTGACGCTTTTTCAACGGGAGCTGGCAGCCCTGCTTGATAGGTTTGGCACCACAGGAGCAGGCTCAGTAATGTTTGGGCAGCCACAGGAAGAGGATTGTCTGTGTGTGTGATGCACCATGAGGGCATGTTTTGACTCAAATAACACAGTTATTTGGTTACCTACCACATTCTCATCATGCCTAAAGTAACCACAAGCAAGGACAAACGTGTGGAAGTGATTACTTTATACAAAGATGGCCACAAACTCCCATTTATTGCAAATCAGATGGTGTTAGACTGAGGACAGTGCAGAGACTGGTGAAGCGGTTCAAGGACAGTGGGGAGGCCATTCCTCCCACTCCACTTCCCAAGCCTGGGAGACCTCATAAGACAACCTTCAGGACCCGTCAGCTGATCTCAAGGCAAGTTAGCAAGGATCCAAGGCTAACAGCACGGGATTTAAAAGAAAAGAACCCACAGTTGGTGGCAGATGTGTCTGTCAGAAGTGTGCAGCAGCTGTTGCATGACGATCTGGGCTACAGGAGTTTTTGTGCTCGTAAAAAACCACTGCTAACTTCACTTCAGAAGAAAAAGAGAGTAGATTCTTGTAAGAAATATCTTGCCTGGAGTGAGGAGCAATGGAAAACTGTGCTTTGGAGTGATGAGTCAACATTTACTGTCACTGGTACCCCTTCATCATGAGTGTACCGCAAACCAGGCAGTGACCCCCTGGATCCTAAGTACACTTCCAAGTTTGTTAAATACCCAGCCTCACTCATGGCTTGGGGCTGCTTTACATATTATGGTGTTGGTGAGTTGGTAATTCTACCTGCAAATGAAAAAGTGAACCAGAACAATTATTTGGAGCTATTATGTGATGTTTTAAGTGACCCTTTTGATAAAACCAAGGCAAGAGTATTTATGCAAGATTCTGCCCCTGCACATGTTGCAAAGTCAGTGAAACAGTGGCTAACAGACTGTGAGGTTCCCTTTATTCGAGATTGGACCGGAAATAGCCCAGATATCAATCCCATTGAGAATTTATGGGCGCACATGAAGCGGCACATCATCTTTGCCTAAACTTGAGGCTGCAGTCAAGCAGCTATGGAGCAGTTTTAGTCCGTCTGTTCTGCAAAACTACACCATCAGTCTCCCCAGACGCCTTAAGAAGATAATAAAGGTGAAGGGGAATGCCAGTAAATACTAAATTCAGTGGTGAGTGTTAATTTATTTGTTTCTCCTTGCTAACCACAAGAATGTTTTCTTTTTTTAAGATGGCGTCAATACACTCCGCGCCTACTGTATATGGATGTACACTTTCACCATAAAGTTCTCAAACACTTTGACATGATGGATGTGAAATGAGTAGAATGGGGCTTATCTTCTCATATTAGCTAGTATGGTTGACTTTGAGCTACACTGGAATTTCCTAAATCACGTCTTTATGAGACTGAGCACATGCCGCAGTTTGAGAATTCTGTGAGTTAGAAAGAACTAATCTTATGTGGAAAATTACTTATGAGTCTGTCATCTCAGAAAAGTTACCCCTTTTTTCCCTCAGACCTATCAAACTGGTCATCAGTGAATACTAACAACTTGGAAAAGAAATCAGTAAAACATATTTAATGGGAATGAACAGTATTGTAAGATTCTTCCCTGACTCAGACTGATGACATTGCTCAAGTGTCTGGGGGAGGGGGAGGGCTTCCAAGGCTTGAGGCGGACTACAGCCTCTTAGCACGAGCCGAGTGCCGTGTGTGTGCTGCCGCCTCATGCTGCCTCCTCTGTGACAGCGGTGTCGTCATTGCAGTCAGCTGCCTCCATGTCATTGTAAGAGTCATGTTGACATTACAGTAAACTCTCAATTTTCTGGCATAATTCAGCCGAGCCCTACAACAGTTACAGCAAAATGCCAGATATTGCACAGTACCCCCCATCAGTTCAGTATTGGCCATTGAGCCAGATACAGCATTACTATCCATCTCAAACCTCTATCCTAAAATTATTCTCATGAGTAAAAGATGAAAATTAAGGAAAATACAATAAAATAAGGAAAATACAATAAAATAATGATACAGTACAGTAAAACAGTAATACCAGTCTAGTTGGCTTCTGATTATGGGCTAGTTGATACACCTCAGTGCCAAATTTTGCATAGAACCACCAGTTACAGTGCCAGATACTGCATAATTTTGCCAGACATTGCTTTAATAGAGCCAAGCCAGCAGCGCTGGAAATTGCGCTGGCTCAGATATTGCAACGACGGATAATTGAGAGGTTAATTCTTTACCAGATGGGTGTGGCCTTTCCATATTTTCTGTTGAAATCAATATTTCACAGGTTATTTGCCATTGTTCCTGGATTACCACATCTACTGGGCATTTATGCAAACTTACCTCTGAAAGCTATAAATGAGGATTTAGAATGTCCAGTCAGACAGGTGGCTGGTAAACAACGCAGCCACTTGGAGAGATGTTGGTAAGCACTGTCGAGGGTGACCTGCCCACTTCCTTACATGCATCAAAATAGGTATATTTTTATTTTTTTGCACTCACTTCTTGCGTCACAATTCAGCAGTTACTATATGTGTTGCATATGTACCAAAATTACCTTACTTGAAATGCTGAGTTTGCTATAAAATAGGTGGAATTGCCTTGCCTGTTTGGTAAAGAATTACCTCGTTGAGTCCATAATGGTGGTCAACTTTGGGTTTCTTCTCACTGCCGTCATCCTTAGTACATCTAACTTCTGAGCATAAGCTGCTGTTGGCCTCGTCTTCCCCTTCTTTTAAGAAGTTGTAGGCCTAAGAGGGTTATGATCAGCCATGGTAACACTGGACAGGCAGAGGAGGCATCCATCCATCCATCATCCAATCCTATGTTGCCCCATGAGGAGTGTAGGAGCTTGGTGCTAGTCAAGTTGGTCCTGACATTTAAGATGAGAGGAAGCACGAGAAAAAAAAAAAATCCTCTAGTAAACCACATCGGAACCACATGCTAACAACGGAGAGGAGACAGTGCACTGAGCCAGGAGCTGGGGCATCAAGTGTGCACGTCCTTCATGCTTAGTATGAGAGGGAAGTGCTGTGATTGGCTTACAGTAAGTGCTATGCCTGAATATGATTGGGTTAGTAATTGCCACGTTTGACTACGATTGGTTTATGCCTGGCTAGACAGGTGACCTTGAGATAATGGTGGCGCATATTACATGAGGCATCAGAAAAGCATCACTTTTGAGGCTGCATTAGTGAATTTCTTATAATTTCTGTGAATTACTGGTATTACAAATTGTTGCATGATGTTGCCACATATTTTGAATCTCCTATTTAGGATCTCATGATTTAGGAGTTTCCATTGTACATAATCACACATCATTACAACTCTGTAATCATGTGTCATAACATTCATGGTTAGTGCCCAACTGTTCTTACTGAAACACATGATACTGTTATAATAAAACAGAGAGGGCCAATTTATGATTCTTCATTCATTTGACAGATTGCCCAGGGCAGTGTTTGAGAAGTTTTTAGTGAATATGTTGTATAATTCCTTTTGAGGTTAAGTGCATGAGTAAATGAACTGGTTGTACTGAATCTTCTGTGTTCCACTGTATCTGACACGACTTCCAACTAGTAAAAATCCAGCTCCATTATTGTTTAACCTTTGACTGCTAGAATTATCGCCATCTGATCAAAGATCATCTGGCCTTAATTTAAGTGGAATACTGCTGTATAACTATAGAAACCCTGCCGTTTTGGAAATGATATACAGAAACTGTTGACCACGATTGTATCATATACGATTATCCTTTTGCTTCATTTGTTCGGGAATGTATAAATGAATTTTTTACTGTAACTGACTGGCTGATTTGATGTTTTCAGGATGTTGTTTGATCAGCTTGATTTTATACCATTGTTACTGTGTGAATATTTTAATGTAACTAACCATTACTTTGATATTTTCAGTGATTAGTTTTGTTTCTTATTATTGTTATTGTATAAATGTGGAGTGGACATTAATTAGCGACTTACTCATTGCATTTTAGAGAAGAAGGAAGAAACATTGCAAAAATGTAAGTGTGGTTTTTTAAGTTTGTAAATCTTAAAGCTTAAGCACTGTTTTAGCAGCAGCGTAAAAACCATCATCATTATGACAATACAGTTACACTTAATTTCATTAGCACTGTAGTGCTTAAAAGCATTTTTATGTGACATTTGCAACTGGTAGGTAATGAAAACATTTGAATTGTGTTCATTAACCTCTGCAGGACAATGAAAGCCTGTCTGGATTATTCTTGCTACCACCAGAGTGTAGGAGTGATTCCTCATAGGTGTTGTCATGGCCCCAGGCTCATATAAATATGAACCTGGTGGACTGTAGGCTGAAGTTAACTCTTCCTGCAGTTCACCATCATTCTTGTGGAGAACAGGGAGAGAGTTGAAGGATGCTTACATTTGTGCTGTATGAGTATCAGTTTCACGGCAGGAAGGCATCCCTCTCCAGCATCATCTCCTGGTGATGGTGAAGGTGGTCCATCATCATCCCCCTTTCAGGGAATAGAGGGAGTTGAGGGTCATTTGCTTAGCCAAGCAGCCAAGCTGCCCAGCTGTGTCAGTGACATGTGGAGGCACCCCTCTCCAACACCTCCCCTTATAGTTAAGGGGTTAATCAAAACTGTTTCCAGCCATTCACTGTGAGGAAAATACAGTATGTTTGGCAATATCTTGAATAAAATGAAAAGAGATATCATAGTACTGAAGAGGTTAAAGCAAAGAGGATACAGCTTTGCCATGGCAAAAAAAAAAAAAAAAAATAGATGTAGACAGTAACTATCAGACACAAATTTCATGTATAGTATTTACTTAGCTACTGTATATCCATATTAATCATACAGCTGTGTGTTGACAGAGACTGTTTTCTGATGTTCACACAAGTATAGTGCAATACATAATTGTGGTACCCTTATATATCTAGTTATAATTAGCAGTATGTGCACATACTGGTAATTTAGCATCATTTACTCTGACTTGACTATAAACATAACAAGCTTAACAAAGACTCTGCTAATGGGCCTCCTAGCTTCCCAGAATGTCTGAAATGTTTGCTTTATTTAGCATGAAGAAAGAATGGCTCTTTTGCTGATTGCTCTATATACCTTAGTTTTAAAAAGTTTGCCAGAGAGGCTGTGCTTACCCTCAGTGACATAACTAAATCTGTCATCATCTTTCAGTATCATTGTTGCCTCCTTTTTTACATGTTCCATTTCACTCTTTAGCTATGCTGTTATTTGCATCACACCTATTCAGTACATTGGTCACTCATACACAGTCTACACAACCCTCATTGTACATTAATATCACATTTACTCACCTAATGAAGCACATTCTCACAACAGTTAACTTAACCTCCAAAGATATCTCTGAGTGACTGGTAAGTATTGCTTGATTACTGCAACCTCCATGAGCCAAAAGCAACAACAACAACATTTACACATACTGTACATCCTATTCTATAGCATAATTGCAGTATCTTAGTTTATAAGAGCTAATGGTGCTGTATTGGTATCCATGCATGTTGTCAGCAGACAAATGAATGAAAAAACAATATATAAGTAAAACACAGTATAGTGACATATTTATTTATAAAAAGAGCACTTATTTTGATGTTTTTGTTTTATCTGTCACTGTCAGTCTTATCATTGTTGCCTAAGGAGCTTTGAAATACCTTCTTCCACCTCTATTAATGCAGTATTAGTTGATATTAGAAAGATAAAGTATAGCAGTATACTGGAGATCCTCATTTTGCACACCCTTTGATTTTGTTAAACATATTTTGCACCACTATCATCCTCTACCCCAACCCATTTTGCATGGCAACCAACACATTTGCATAGCAAAATAGCTGACCAACATTCATTTAATCCCTACTGACACTCAGAATACCCATCCTGGCATGTCCGCACCACCAGGCTCTACAAGAAAATCCTCTGAGGAATCCAGGGGGAGTACAGTAACTTTATGGATTTTGAGCACCCTCAAGGGATTAGAGGCAGTGCTCATTCCCCTTTGGGATACCCTTCTCCCAGTTCAACTGTATTTCATCATCTGCAGTATCAGCTTGAGTTAAAATTTCGCTTTCTGGCTGCTTTATTACCAATATATTCTTGTTAATTCACTACAATATTTCCTATACTTAATGATAACTAGTGTATTTATGTGCATGTGTTTGCTGGGGATCATTTTTCAAGAGGGCCAATATAGGGACTTTGGGAAAATTTAGGGAACATTTGCCAAATGACTGTGATTCATATGGAACAATTTGTACAATTCAGTATATATGTCATCTTTCACAGATACATTAACCACACAAAATGGGGGTCTATTGTACCCTGAGTATGACTGAACATAATGTATACTTTAGTATACATATAATTAATCACAAAAGAAAAAACATTGTGCGTCCCTTGCCAGTGAGATTACAGCCCCATGGTCTCATTACATTACAGTTTGTCATTTTTTTTTTTCCAAGTACATTTCTTATCAGTGCAATACTGGTACCATGTTATTTATTTATAGTGCTCCATTCTCCCTAGTATATTTCTTATCAGTGCAGTACTGGTACTGTGTTATTATTTTCTTTATAGTTCCCCATCACTAGAGAGGTATCCATATTTCATAGCATTCTTCTAGCACTTCTTCATTATATAATTATTAATCAAGTATTATTCTCATTTTCTAAAGCATTTCCTACTACATCCACAAATGGTTCACCACAAACAAACTCAAAATAGCCCCAGCCAAATCTGCAGTGACCCTTCTCACAAACTGGACAGCAGAACACAGTCACATTCCATACCTCACCATAAACAACACTCCTCTACCACACACACACACACACACACACACACACACACACACACACACACACACACACAGAATCCTTGGTGTAACATACAATACATCATTATCAGTTAAGCAACACATCACAAACACTGAAGATAAATTAACACCAAAACTCAGTGCCTTAAGATCACTTGCCCATACAACATTTGGATACAACAAAGAAACCACCACCACAGTATACAAACAGTATATACTATCAGTGATGAATTATGCAAGCTTGCTTGGGCATCTAACCTCACTAAAACACACTACATCACTCTACAGACCATACAGAAAAAGCCCTTACAAATAATCACAGGCTGCACATCTACTACACCCACAGACAACCTACACCAAGAAACCAAAGTCCTCAAAGTCAGTGATCATCTAGACATGAAAGGCACACAAATCCTTTCTACAGCCTCCTCAAACCCACACCATCCACTACACTGCATGGCAGCACATCCATACACACCAAGGAACATCAAAACAACACCCAACTCATGATATCATACACAAATACTGTCATCTCTCCCCCCTTGCACACCTCAGACCAGCTTCCAGAAGCATATCCATACTCATATCACTCACTGCTCCATCCAGTCACTTTGCCTCAAGGATATGCAATTCGATCGACCGACTTCCCTGAAAATCAGCATATGGAACCGATTTTTCAACTCTTACAAGTTACCCTTATAGGTGGGGCGACTCCAGTTTTCTATGCACCCCACCCCATTCCTCCCTCATTCCTTCCCTCCCATGACCTTCCTCACCCACCCCCATCCCCCCCCCTCTCTTCCTCCACTCCCCCTTACCCCCCCTCCTCCCCTCCCCCCACCCTTCAGAATTTTCCAGCTCAGTTTTTTTTTCAAACAATAGTGTGCACAATAATTATGTCAGTGTTCCACACTCACTCCCAACACCCTTCCCCCCCAACACTTCTCCTCTCCCCCCCTTCCCTCCCCCCCTCCTCCCCCCCCTTCGCCCCCTTCCCCCATAACCGTGTAGCTGTAAAAAAAAAAAAAAAAAAAAAGCATGCATTGGTGGTACTCACACAGTCCACCATCCCCTCTCCCCGCACCCCTTCCTCCCCATCCCCTCTCCTCAGAGCTGTCAAATCAAGTAGCTGTAAGAATTTCAAGGAGAAAAAAAAATTAGATCCCCTCCTCCCCTATCTCCCTTTAGAAGTTTCCAGCTCATTTTTTTTTTTTTTTCAAACAATAGCATGCAAAATAATTCTGTTGGTATTCCTCACTCACTCCCAACACCCTTCCCCCCCAACACTTCTCTTCCCACCTTCCCTCCCTCTGTCCCTTTCCCTCATAGTTGTGTAGCTGTCAAAATAAAAAACATACATAAAAAACATACATTCTATGTTTCACGCATCAGTGTATGCAATAACACAAACAGTAATCTGATATTGAATGAAAGCACGTGACTTGAATAGTAACAAAGACGTATAATACTCCAGGCTGGGGAGGGGGGAGAGGTAAGCAGATGGCATACTACAGGAGTTGGGGGTGGGGGGTGGGGTGGGGTGGGGAGAGGCCTGGAGGGGTGGTACAGGGGTATAGAGGTGGAAGACAGACACCACAAGACAAAGAGGACTGGCAGAGAGGGAGTAGAAGGGGTGTGGAGGGTGGGTAGGGGGGATATAACCCTCCCCAAGGAGACAGGGAGGGGGGGGAAAAGGGAGGTACCATGGTGGCATGATGGAGGATGGTGGGGGAGGGGGAGGGAGGGAGCAGGAGGCAGTCAGAGGCAGGGGAGGAGGAGAAGGAACAAAGGTATTGGGGTAGAGGAAGGTGGTGAGAGGGCGATGGGGGAATCGCCCCTTCCACCATGGGTAGGGGCCCGGATCCTTCCCCCTCCCTACTCAGGACTTAGTTCTCATTGGTTTGCATTGATGTACGTCACAATCGGGCCGAAGCCTAGCGTCCACAGTTTTTTTTTACAAAGGCTCCTCTGTCGATCATATTTGGCATCTAGCAAAATTCTGGAAAAAGTTCGATGGATCCTATTAGTACTTCAGAGGTTAAAGACAACACACAGCTGCATGCATGGCCTTCTGATATCCACCACTCTGAATCCTACCTCCCTCATGAGGATAGGGTCCACCTAGCCAGGCTGAGATGTGGGCATCAGCTAGCCCTCTTAAGTTATTAGAAGAGGCTGGATGACTCCTTCGCTAACACCAGTCCAGGATGCAACACAGCACCCCATACTATTAAGCACATTATGGAAGACTGCGTTGCACACAATCGCCAGCACCAACAACACAACATACCCTCCTTGAGAGCTCTATTGGAAAGCCTGGTCTTGACTGTGGCCTTCCTTAGGGACTCGGGGCTGTTCAGCCAGACTGCCTAGGGAACAACAACTGCTACTACTACAACTTCATCCAAATGGTTTCTTTTACACCAGGAAATCATTTACTACACTGGGTGGTAACCATTTAAGCAAATTATGGCACCTGGTGGTTTAGTGGGTAATTAAGATGTTCCAGTTGGATTGAGCTGGTGCAGGTTTATATCCAAGGAGTGGTTGGGGTTTATTACTCATGTAATGCCACTCAGGGATGAGTGAGGCTGGTCATTTTCATCTTAAATTTCAAGACCAGCTTGCCTAACCCTGGGCTCCTATGCTTCTGGAGGGGCTACATGGGATTAAATGATGATGATGATCTAAAGTATTTCCTAATACTGTAGTACATAAGTATTGCTCTTATTTTATATCATTCTTCCTGCAGCTTTTGCATTACTGTAATAGTGTCTTTATTTTAAGAAGTCCATGTTATAATTTGCCTTCTGTGTTCAATTTTTGTGGTGTTAATACCTCCATAAATTACAGAAACATTGCTACTCAGGGTGTCATTGATTCTGTACCTATAAAGCTGATTTGTTAGTTCCCCCAATTTACAGTACCAAATGTATTGAAAACTTTTGCAATTTTTTTGGAATACATCCCATACATATAAAAAAGGGCTACATATACAGTACTGTGACCCCTCCATATACACAGATGATGTACTTTTTAATTGTTCCGTGGAAATGGAATTTTTGCAAATGGTACCATAGAAACCCATGTTATAATGCTAATTGGTTGGATGAAATCCAGAAATTTTCCCAGAGTCCCTCTTTTGGCCCTCTTGAAAAATTTTGACCTCCCTCCCCCAGATCATACCTGATATTTATTGTAGTAAACATACAATCTCTAGGAACATCTATCTATCTATCTATCTATTGCCAGACACCACAATCCCATAAGGGTGACCATTTGACTTTGAGTTATTTATTTTACTGGGAGGGGCACTAACCCTCCACCAACCCACTTGTTGATGTGTAGGGAGCACGTATGGTTTGGTTATATGGTTACCACCCAGTGCTGTAAATGGTTTCTTGGCTTACAGGAAACCATTTGGCTTGTCACTCAATGTAAAGCCACCTGTAAAGGAAAGAAAAGCAATAAGAAGTGACAGGAAAGATGGGAGAAACAGGAAGAGAGGAGGGCAGGCACAGAAAAAGAATGATAAAGGCTATGGAAGAAGTAGGCAGCACTACATCAAGTGAGTGGATGGTGGTGGCACTGGGCATAAAAAGGTTAATTAGAGTGTATAGAGTGGTAAATGAGTGGTGATCACTTACCATGCCAGGGGATAGAGTGATGTTTGGATGTCGATGAGGGGTGTATACACTTTCACGTTGAGTGGCACGTCAACATTTCACTAAGAAAACGTCTGTAGCCATTGGGTGGCACGCCACGTGTTCTGAACTTTTTATACGTGTACACCAACAATTGGGGTCCAATAATGGTTCATGTATCAGGAGGTGGCAGTACTGAGGCTTTCCCATCACAAGAGGACTTTTTCATTGTCTCTTATTTTCGTTATTTACCAGAAGTACTTTAAGTCGAAGCATGTGGCATGAGATGTTTCCGTTGCTGTGGTAGCCTATTTGGATCTGATGGAAGCGATCTCTCATGACTCAGATTATGTTGTCTGATGAAAATGAGAGTGAAAATGAAGGTGCTATTATAAAAGAAAGAAAGGGAAAAAAAAAGAACTTCGAGTTGTCATTATACCAAATGGCATACGTCTGGCAGTGGAGGAGCTCCAATATCACAGGTTTTGACAACTAAAACACAGGTAATTAATATTATTATTATTTTTTTTTACATTATATTAGACATCATTTTATCAGGAAATTATGGTCTATTTTTTGGTGTGGAATATTTTATCAAAACAAATCTGTATATCTCAAAACCCCAGTGTGTGGGACATCCAGCCAAAAAAGCAAAAAAACAAACAAAGTGGAAGGGTTAATCAGTAAAATATTCTTAGTGCTTGTTGTTCCTTCTCTGGAAAACAGTAAAATGATTCCATCAGCATGCATGCAGACAGTGCCAGGGTGACATTGCCAGGCTTCCTCCTTTGTGTGACATAACGTATGTAGCTAGTCGCCTGCTTTCCGTTCAACTTATATCCATCTATGCATCTCACTCTCACTACGGATAAATAACAAAATATTCTTAGTGCCTGCAGTGCCTTGTGAGGACGCGTGGTGCCAGACTGTCTCCACACGTGACTGTGGACTACTGGCACTCGGCAGACCATATTCAGGGAAGGGCCGATTTAGGGATTTTCTTGCACAAACAAAATTCTTTCCCAGGTAACAAGAATCAGGGTAGGGTTTATCTCTTCACATCAATGATAAAAATTGAAAATGGATCCCGCGTAATCAGAGGGGTCACTACATACAGTATGTACATTATAAATACACTATATCCATCCATCCATCATCCAATTCCTATGTTGCCCCATGAGGAGTGTAGATGCCTGGGGCTAGGCAATTTGGTCCTGACATTTAAGATGAGAGTGACCAGCCTCACTCATCACTGAGTGGCATTACGTGAGCAATAACCCCAACCACCCCTTGGATATAAACCTTCACTAGCTCAATCCGATTGGAGCACTGTAATTACCCACTAAACCACCAGGTGCCATAATTTGGTTATATGGTTACCACCCAGCATACTGTACAGCAGAAGGATGAGGAAAGAATGAAGTAAAGAAAGACAGAAGGGGAAGGAAGGAATGGAGAGAGGAGAGGAAAGGGCAGACACCCGAGAGCAGCACTACATTGGGTGAGTGGA